>JAAAKE020001565.1:0-29367 GCA_010014785.2 Anisolabis maritima
CTTGCGCCTCCTATTATACTATCTCTCAAAGAGACATAGTAAAAACACAATAAAATATATATATATATATATATAGTATTGCGGTCGCAAAAAATATATTCACGAAATATTTTTAAATAAATTTTATTGTGTTTTTACTATATCTCTTTGAGAGATAGTATAATAGGAGGCGCAAGGGTCTTGCACTGATATATATATTGGTAATAGAAAATAATTTTTTTTAGACTTTTAAACGAATCGTATAAATTAGTTACGATACTAATTATCCAGGCATATTTATTTACACCGATTTGTATCCAATTGATTTAAATAAATTTTAGACCTACATCCCTTGGCTTTTAGAATTATCAATATTGACAAAGTAATAATTATTTATTTTTAATGATTGAGTTCTGCTTTCTAATATACCATGATTTGAAGAATCTAAATTATTAAAGTTTATATAAATAATATTATTATATTATATATTATAATAATCTCTCTCCATTGCGAATTTATAAACATATTTATGTATGGCAAATCTTGTATTCTTTAATTTACTATATCATATTCTTTTAGTTTCTTTTTATGTAGAATCCTTTATTTATATTATTTCGTATTAGATGTGAACTATTTTAGAAAATCTCGATTTTAAGTTTTGTGCTTAAAATCGGTAGAACGTGGGTTCGACTCCCGCAAACGGCTCATTTATTCAATTTGTGAGTTTAAAGGAAAAATCTTAAAATCATGAATTTGATTTTTTTCTAGTCTCCAGCTGGTGGGATATTTTTTCCCTTCTGGAAATTTTCTCTTTTAAATCTCTCGTGTGTAAGCTAATTTTCATTCGTGCCAAATGTCCGACGTGCCTTTAATAAATTATTACCTCACACATTTGTGTACCTCTATTTTATATATTCGAATTTAATTTTTAAATTTTCCATCACTTTGTTAAATTAGAATTAATTATAATTCAGCCGATGAATGTTTATTGAAATCCTCAGATTTTTTTCTATAGAAATTAATATACAGAATAGAATGGAAAAGTCGGACGGTCGGGTCCCTTCTGATCGGAGATTAGGATCCACGTACAACTTAAAACATATTTAAATTTGTTTGTACACTCTCCCTCCCTCCGCTTATATAAAAAAATCTCGCCTAAGGAAGAAAAAAATTGATATAGATTTAGTCTTTGAAGATTATTATTTATTTATTTTTAACAAAGAAAGTAATTAACCTTTCGAATATTTAATAACCCTGGCTTTCTAATATACCATGATTTGAAGAATCTAAATTATTAAAGTTTATATAAATAATATTATTATATTATATATTATAATAATCTCTCTCCAATGCGAATTTATAAACATATTACTATCTCTCAAAGAAATGATTGTAGTTCGTTTTTTCTTGCTGGAAGGTATATCCAATTCTCCAATGAATTTTTCCATTAGATGCTTGAGAGGAACTCTGGACCAATTAATCGAAAAATCCATTAGTGAGCCTGCCTTCCAGCATGAAAAAATAAATTAGATTCGAAATACGTATTAAGTTGGCTGTTGTATTTAACAATGGAGGAAGGAGCAGACAGCCAGGTGAGAAGTGATATTAAGTTTAAGACGTTTCGGCTTTATTAATAAATAATAAATAATGAGTCTATTTAGAGAGTATGAACTTGTCATTTGAATTCAATCTCTAAAAGGACTAAGGATGGCATTATTAAATTAAACATCGAGTTTAAATTTCATAGAGGCTTCTTACCTGGCTGCCTGTTCCATTTATTTCCATTAACAGGATTTTTTATTGCAACTTAATTGAATTAAATACCTCGCTACTGCGGCTTTCCATTTTGAAGCTTTGTCAATTTATTAATGTCTTATCTGATAAAGACAACAGATGAGATGCCATATATTTTATTTTATTCAAATAAATCAAATTTTGTTTTTCATTCTTGTTCAAATAAATTATTTTATTGATTCGAATTGCCTAAAGAAAGAGAGGCTTGTGCTCTGAGCCTCCTCAAGGCGTGTGGCTTTTATTAGCATCCTTATCCCTATCTCTCACTCACTCCTTCCTCTTTTCTAAATTCCTTCCTTCTTTCTTTCGTCTTCCCGAGGGATCGTCTCGTCTGGACTCTTGTCTACTCAGCCTCTCTCTCTTTCTTTTTCTCTTCAGCCTTTTCCTGTCTCTCTCTTTTTGCATTTTGTGGTTTTTTTGTTCGCAATATGTTTGTAAGTCATAGGTCAGGAAAACTCCTCCCTTTCACTCTTTTATAAATAACATTGACATTCCATCAAATAATGGCATTTGATATGTTTTATAAAAACATGCAAAGAATCCTCTTTGGCTATTTTCCCTGCTTGCCTGAATATATATTATTAGAAAATATAGTGGATCATTACATTTTTATTTCCAAGGAGGAACACGATAGACGACGTTCGAAATCAAGGCAACAAAATAATTTTTTATATAAAAAAAAATCGAAACTTGTTTTATACCAAGGATTGATAGATCAACAAAAGTTGTCGTTTCGGTCATAAATCCCGACCTTATTCGAAACTTTTTTATTTATAAAATATTAATATTCAATATGTGCTTCGTTTGTTCAGGATTTTAAACATGGGTTGCGAGTGAAGGGGTGAGTATAGTCCTTTGAATTGAACCCAGAATCTCCAACCTATCCCGCTCATCTTTCCATCCACAAATAACCCACAAAAATCTAACTCATCATTGGATTCATAATTTTAAGACATTCTATTCCCCCACTACTATAATGATTATCTCAAATAGAATTCATTTCGGTTCAGAGGTTCCAGAGATACCATGGGATAAAAATAAGTTCGTTTTGTCGGAAGAGAATCATTATTAAACGTGTACTGTTTGAACATAAGAAGTCCAAGAATCAAAACGTTGCTCTTGTTCCAATAAATTATTCCCGCCAGAGTGTGCTTATCAATTTAGAGATAATTAGTTTTCGTTTTGCTGGAAACTAGGCAATCCAAATGGCCAGAGCTCTTCAAGAGCAATTAATCGAAAAATCCATGTGAGCTTGTAATTTGGGTTGCCTTCCAGCAAACAAAACGCATCAATTCGAGAAGACTTCCTTATTTTCAACATATCAAATAGTCCCTAGATGATTGCTTTACATATTCGCTTCCGGTTCAAAGCGACAAAAATTTATTTAAATTATATCGGATACCAAATGATTTAAATAAATATGGAGGGATTCTAAACGACTTGAGATACCAAAAAGACAAAAAAAAACAAAGAGTACTTGTGTACTTTTGGAGTCCTGGGATCTCTAGGCTAGATACTTAATGTAAGTAGTAAGGGGGGCAAGTTTTTTCGTGGTATTATTTAGTGATATTTCATATAATATGGAAAGATTTTGACGTTTTGATTTCAATGGGAATCATCTCCTGAGCTATGTATTTATAAATATAACACTTAATTCATATTTATTAAATTATATTCAATTCATGAATCTGATTAATATTTAGAATATTAATATTTAATAAAGCCAGGATCTTATTCAGAATTATTTTTAAATTTTATTTTTCTCGACATTTAACTAATTTCTTGCTATTCTTCCTTTATGGTTGCAGTGAAGTGAAGCTGCCGATCCAGGGAGTCATAGAGCGTTCAAATTCGTTGAAAGCCGCTCTTCTCTCACGATGGGCTGCTTCGGGAGCAAGGACAAATTGTCCAAAGAAGACATGGACTTCCTCAAATCACATACACGATATGACGAAGCCACGATTAAAGAATGGTATAAAGGATTCAAGGTAAGCATATCTAGTATTTATCTATTAATCAATCTAAGGAATATTTTTCTGAACTCAATTTGGTGGATTAATTAAATGAGCTCCATCTTGACTTATCCTGAATTTAATTTGCTTTCTCAATTTCTAAGTGCAAAACTATGCCTCTTCTCTCTTTGCATATTTAATTGATAAATTTCACCATGTCGCTTTATTTAATACTTTATTTAATTTAATAATTTGAACCTCCTCTCAACAAGCCTGTTTGGTAGCTTATATTATTTAATATTTGGGAGACAAATTCACTCATTTGAATTCGCTCCGCCCGATAATTACCTTAATTAGTCAACCCTTTTGCAATCTCAAGAGCTTCCATATAAAGGACAAATGCGTTTCACTTAACATTCATTAAGAATATAGGATGTTATATTCCCTATATTAAATTTTCCATAATAATATTAAATATTCATGATTTTATTTATCATATGTAAATACCTTAATAAGTAAATATTAATATAAATTGCCTGTTTATTCAAGGACTTAAAATCAGTAATCTCTTATCGAGCATCTCTTATAATAGGAAGTATTTTACCAGAGCATTTTTTACTTTTCAAGATTTTTATAGAAATCGAATATCTGTCTGTTAGTCTCTTGACGTGTCGATCAAATTCGGTGAAGGAACTTTTAAGAAATTTCATTTTTAAGCTTCAGATCTAAGTAAAGTTTTTGGCTAAAGGGCTACAAAATTCGAAAAGAACGGCGGGCCTAAGTAAACTACTATTTTTACATATACATTATTTATTATCAGAAAAAAACGAATTAAAAAAAATAAATTATGGTCTTACAACTAACAATTTACAATCCTCGTCGTTCCCCGATCGCGTTCTATTGTATTACTTCCATCATCGCTGCACAAGCGCCTATTGACACGCTCCAGTTCGCCCGCATTTTCAAATTCTCTCTTGAACAAACCCAGAAATTATTAAACAATTTACAAGCAAATTCTGCAATGCATTATATATTCAAATTTAAAGAGACTTTAAAAGACATAAAAAGCTCGCGGGCCGTAGTTGTACGTAAGGACGATTATATTTTTGATTATGAGTAAAATGTTATCATTTACCTCCCATATATTGCTCTGTAAATATCCCAACCTTTTTAGATTTGTTTCTGAGAATTGATAGTTTATTACTCTCGTTCGTTTTCATGTTAAAGAGAATTTAAACTTGAATTATAATTGCTTAAGTGGAGTAGGACTTGTTTGTACTAAAAATTTGGCTCAAATCCGTCCTTTTCAATAGTTTATTTGGCATACATGTTATGTAAAATAAAAACTGCTTTGGGCAGGAGATGAAAGGACACAGGAAAATTGGTTAAATTATTATAAAAATTGCTCTGTTTCTATCGTCCGACAATTTTCTTCTCTTCGGAAAAGAATAACAAGTGCCCTAAACTTGTATGTCAAATAACCAAATAAATAAAAATATTTGCAAAAACGGAGATGAGTCTATATTTTTAGAAGAAAATTTTAAACTTAGCAAAAATAATATAAAAGTAGTAAATAGAAGCATAAATTAACGACTACAGCCTTTTCCTTCCATTTTATTTTTATACCAAAAATTGCGTGAAGTTTAAATATTGTACAAACACCTCATTTACCATTGTTCAAGTTTTATTACTTTATTATTTTTGTGAAGAATTTAAAAATTTTGATACTTTGATTTTTTTTATCTTTTTTTTATTTGTACTATAGATCAAAATATAAAAATTATATATAATATAATTTTTATATATTATTTTGTGATGAACCTATGATTTGGTGAGAGACTTCTCTTTCCAAATAAAGTCCTAAAATCTAGTGAGCTTTGGGGGCTTCAGTTTTGAAAATTTCTATTGACAATTTGGATTCTTTTTAAAAATAAAGTTTTTAAGACCTATTAAATGAAAGGAAGGGATTTTTACAAATACTTCTTAATGGTTACTTAAAAAACATTAATAAAAAAATGAGGCTTGCTTTTGTTTGTGTATTTCTCTCCATGTTTATTTATTCTTTACCCCTTGGTAACAGCGAAATAAAATTTAATATTTTCCTATGCATTCACTTTATGTTTCTTAGAAAAGTTTATAAATTTACAAATAATATAATGGTTCTTCAATCTCAGAGGTAACTGAAATATTTATTTATTATATTAGAAATTATTATTTATTAAAAAAACAAAGACAACATTCCATGTTATCTCTGTTGAGGAATCTCAGGGGGGCCGCGAACAATCTCTGCATTTATCTGATGACTTTTCATCATTGTTCTGGGTCTGCTCTAGAGCGGGCCACGCATGCGCAACTGTTAAATGTTAAGGGAAAGTTATAACTGCGCTTGCGTGGTCCGATCTAGAGCAGACCCAGAACAATGATCCGAAAACTTAAAAAAGGTGTGGCAAATTTACTTCTTTTAATTGGTTGTAAGACGTATTTTTAAAAAATACAAATTTTTATTTTATTATATTACTCATAAATTCCTAAAATTCTCCTTTTTTTTATTTCAATTTAAAATTTTCACTTAAGTTGATTTAATTAAAGAAGTCCTTTGGATGTTTTCTCCAGTTGAATTCGAGTCCACTTGTCTTTGGCATAAATTTTAAGTAACTACCCTCAAAGTCCGACCCTGGGTCATCAATCAAATTTTATTCATCTGATGTTATCAGGAGTAAATGTGGCGAAAAGGTGTCAGAAGACTTTTTAACTTATTTAACTTAAGTAATTGGAAAAAGTTTTTTAGCTGCTGCTTCATCCCCTGCTCCTCCCCCCCCTCTCCCCCCCCCCCCCCCCCACTTCGAGTTTACAGTTAATTATTTGTTTTGCAGTTAATATCGTTTATTTAATAAGATTTATATTTTTTTCTCCTTCTTAAATGATTAATTATAATAAAACCAGCTACTTTAAAGTTATTTGCTTTTCACTTCATGAAACAACGTCATTTTTTTTTTGAACGTTTCGGACGTGCCATTAAATTAAGGATTATTGAGATTATTTTAATGATTTCGTTCGTTTACATAGATTAAAAGTCATTTAGCTTATCATAGGCGTTCGTATTTAACTATTTATCATGTTATAATTCTACAAGCATTGATTTTCTCTCTCTTTAAAAAAAAGAAATTTGTTTTTCCCAAGTTTAATCTTGTTATAGTTTGCTTCAAAATCAAAAATTGATTAATGATTAATCGATACCTTTGATCTACCACACCGGTCTTCTAGGTTAATTTGAATGTAAATAGAAATTTAAATGGTAATTTGTAAATAATTTATCTTCTGTCACATTTCTTTACTCTTTGTCTTTTAAGATGGTTGAATAAAATCAATTTCTTGTAAAATCTTTTTATTTTCTATAGAAAAGGCAGACAAAATATTATTTAATTTTTTTTAATTGTGTACGTTTTAGAAACCAGTCGTTTCCTTTAAGAGGACAATTAACTGTCATTTATTATACAAGATTGAGTAACAATATATATTGAACCAATAAGTGGTAAATTAATAGATATACATATAAAAATCACTATAATATAATAAAACTGTATAACTACCGGACCAGTCAAAATGACTGGTTTATAGAAACAATTGTAATTGCAATTATTTTTCATTGAAATAACAAATACATATATATTATTGTTGTATAAGGTTCATATTCGTGAATTCTAAAAAAAAATATAATAATTTATAAAAATAATTTTATTTTGTAAGCAGTGGCCGATCATATTGAGGTAGGGATGAGATTTTTTTTACTAAATTAATTTAATTTGGGATCTAAGTTTCTTTTTTTTGTATTTCTTTGATTTTCTAGTGATTGGAATTTTTTTTTAATCTTTAAAAAATTTTAATTTTAATTTTAAAGGAATATTTTAAATTGCTGAAAGGAGAAATTTTGCGTTAAATATTCCCTATGATAGTTTATTATAAGATATTTAGTTCAAAAAAATGCACCTTTTTTTTCAATTAAGCTGTAATATTTAAGGCCCAGGCATTTTGACTACTTTTGGTAGGAATGGTAAGCACCTGGCTTTAAGAGCAGTAATTCTGGCGTTTTAATATACGCTCAAACTTGTATAAGAATTGGCAGGTATTGCCCTAATAAGGAGACTTGTCTAAACGTCACATCGACAATTATAAAAATATTTTGTTTAATTTATCACCAACGTGCCATAATTTCTTTTCCAAAATGGTCCTCTACATCTTAATCTAATTTAATGATGCATGAGTGGACACAACCCAGTGGACTTATGCCAAATTTGGGAACCGATTAATACATCATAAAACATAAAAAAATAATATCAATTATATAAAATACTGGAGGCCTACATACCTGTCCCACCCACTTGGGAGCCCTAAGCACATTTAAATGAAACAAATAAAATTTTCTTGTTTTTCTTTTTTTTTTGATGTCATGATTTATTTTTGATTTATCCTCAGATTATGTTAATGATAATTTAAATTGATAAATTGACTTATAAATAGCTCGGGTGGATTCTTAACCGCCTCCTTTCACGATATCTGATTGCTTTGAAAACAGACCACTCGATTTTCTTCTCCTTCTCCTTCTCACAAATCAAGATTCCTGTCCTCTCTCTAAATTACCCCCAATTTACCTTTTATTATTATGAATATATTCATTTATTATTTATTCATGATGGCAATCTTTTATGTCTTCTCCCACAAACATTTTTAAGATCCTTATTTTGTTTTTAGTTTCGCACCAATGACATTTGTTTAGATAGATGAACTAAGAGCCAAAGTTCCCATTTGAACTCAGTTAATTATGAACAAGAACATACTCTCTACCAGCGTTTCCCAACCTTTTTGCCGTGCGATCCAACTTCATTATTTCTTGCTTTGATGCAAGGTTGGAGTTATCATTTCGCGACCCTTAGGTTGAGAACGCTGCTCTATGTTATCGGCTCTAAAAGTGAACAGAAGAATAAATGTAAAAGACAACAAAAAAAAAAACTGAAAAATGAAATGATTTTTTTTTTTTTTTTTTTTTGTATGATTGCAACCAAAATCCGGGACACTAATGATACCGAATCTAAATATAAAATTCTATAAGTATTTTGTTTTTGAGTCAGGATTTTTAGAAACAGATCAATTTCTATACCACACATGAATAAAACGTTACTTCTTTTGAAGTGAGAAATTTATATTTTCTCAAAAGGCTCTGAATATTTTAATCTTAGTACAATTTCTAAAAAATAATAATTAAATATTATTATATAGCTTGCGAGTACTCTATCAGAATTACACAGCTTCAGTATCTCTTTAAAGTACCATCACCATCATCATGCCTTCATTGGGATTTTGGAATTTGAAAGCCTAATGATGGTGTACCGAAATTCTGCCAGTACTCGCAAGTTATATGTAATTCCTAAAAATAACAATTTTTAATTATTATTGATAAAAATAAATTTGTAAGATTAAACATAAGTAATCATCTACAGCATTTTGATAAATACATATATTGTTACTAAAACTTCATTAACTTTTAGAGTTAGAATATGCTAAAGATTTCAATGAATTTATTGCCTGATATACATATAAATTTAAATATACCTGATATTTTATGTAAGCTAAATTCCACCCTATATTTCAAAAGTTCTAGCTAGATATTCTCTCTCCTATTTCTTAATCTCACCTTTTTATTTTTTTATATTCATTTCTATTTTTCCATTTTCCAGATTATATGAAAAGAATCAAGAAATTATATCCCCAATCATAATGTCCTACACTTTATACAATCCTCATCTATATTCAAATCCGCTGATCATCATGCCTGGCTTTCTTAGTTCGAAATCGAATTGGATACCATTAGCAAAATATTTAGAACATAAACATCAGAGGCTGATCGTAATGGATGCTCGTAATCACGGACAAAGTCCACATACAGATGAGATGTCTTTACACCACATGGCTGCAGATATCTACTATTTGTCGAAGGATATATTAAAATTTTCAAAAATGAAATGTCTGGGCCACAGTTTGGGTGGTCTTGCTATGATTATGTTCGCCTTTAACCACCCTCAGCTTATTGAACATCTCATTGTTGCTGACATTAGTCCTTTCCATCTCGATCGTAAAATAAGTTCATATTTTCTCAATCGCCTAAACGCTCTTTTAAACGTCAAATTCATTCCTGGAATTACACTATCTAGGATGAAATTGGAGGCATTTCGACAATTAGAAAAAGAGATTCCCAACCCTGAAGTACGATATGTTTTCTTAACAAATCTTATTATAAAAGAAGGGCATTTCCAATGGAAAATTAATATTCCAGTCCTGATTAATAGTATAGACAAAATGATAAATACCGAAATGCCTCAAGAATTAGTTTTTGAAAAACCGACTTTATTTATTGGAGGTGAACGTAGCCATGGCTTAAGACCAGAAATGCATCCAAGAATATTGGTGAGCTTTCCGAAAGCTCACTTCGAATATATTAAAGGTTCAAAGCACAACATTCATATTGAGAAACCGATGGAATTTTCAAAAGCTATTTTAGATTTCATAAAACATGATTAAATTATAAAAAAATTTTTTAAGATTTTAATAATCTGTAATTGTTAATTGTTAATATATAATAAAGATAATAATCTTCGAATCGAATATAATAATATATAATAGAGAATATTAATCCTCGAAAAGATATAGTCTGAAAGTTATTAGATCATATCCTAGATGTTTTCATTTCATTTTGGACTGTATAGGCCCACCTTCCCGGATACCCCTTTATTTACCCGATGTGCTTTCGTGTACAGAGAGACCCACACCTTAAACCCAACCGCCCGTAGCCATTTATCGGCACCTTTAAGGAAAACAAATTGTTGTGCAATTTTAATTTAATGATATGGATTTAATAGGATCTTGTCCATCATTGGGCCAAGTATTATAACATGCACTATAAATGTCGTGTTATAAAGAATAATGAGTATTTTTTTACCCAACAAATTACCGAAAGAACTGAAAAGACTTTCTTACTAGGTTAGATGAAAGAGTCTCGAGAGGATTAGCTAGCTAGCTGGTGTTTTAGAATATACAGGACAACAAACAAGGGGAGTCTACAGTTGACTCTCCCTCTCGATTTTATTCTCCTTTTATAGAGGGAAAAAAAAATAATTTAATTATAATATTATTTATACATGCTTATATTTGAATTTTATATAAAAACCATTATTAGAAATATAGATTTTTTTTTATTATTGACATGAAATATAATGTAGATATAAAAAATATAATTAAATTGCACATATATCTATATCAAAAAAATTTAGTTATTTTAAAAGTGATTATTATATATAATATTGTCTAGGTACCCACACCTAATAGCAACATATTGATTAAATTTGAACTTTTTATGAAACCTTTTATTAGAAATATAATATAACGATTTAAATGTTGCCCTCTTCTAGTAAACTCTGACTATTTTTAAAAAATATTAGTCTTTGATAGTGGATATTTGATTATTAATGATATACAAAAGTATGATTTGAAAAAATTAGAAATTTCTGAATAAGGGTCCCTCATGTGAAATCAATCTTCAATGCATTTTGCCATTGTCTCAAGGACCTAAAAACCTTATTTAAACGTTCGATCGTTCGATCAAGCGCCGGGTCACTATTATTTAATTAGATTAATAATGTAAAAGAGGATTAGTGAAGATTTAAATGTAGATTAGCATTGATAGATATAGAAAATAAAGTTAATTCATGTGGTGTCATTAATAGAAAGATTAAGAGATCTATCACAAAATTAAACGGAGTTCTCGGTAGGAAGACCTATATAATCCATTGAATTTCGTAGAAACATTGGTTAAAATAAGCCCAACAACAACAACAACAACAAAGGTGAAATACAAATCACAGCTCGAGATCAGTTTCTCCAATCTCCTATCATTTTCCAGCTTAGAATTTTAAATGTTTAGAAAGTAATTCAAGTAAGTCATGAGAGGGCTTAGACCCATTTATAGTTATTAGATAAATTAATTTAAACCAAAGTTATGTTATTCAATTATCAAACTTCTTCTTCATATTAATAATTTCAAGATATTCAATTAACTTATCAATGTTTCTTAACTTCAAACTCTTATATTAATAGTCCTCAATTAAATTTTTTCTCTCTGAGTCTGGATTCCAAATCACATACGCATTAGATATTTTATTAATGTCCATGCATAAATAAAAACTTTATTTTAGAACATTCTCGGATAATTGGTTTCAAGATAAAAATTAAAATTAAAAAACAACATATGGCCATCATTTTTGCACTAAAAATATTTTTTAATAATTTTTATAACTAAATTGATACAGAAAAAAAAATGGTAGAGAGGGGGGAGGGATTCGAAAAATTAAAATATTAAACCAGAAAATCCGGATTTTAAATTGAAAGGTTTTTCTATTAAAATTTGTAATAAAAAAGTCAAGAAAAATTGAAATTTATTAGTTTATAACAGGGTTTACCAATTGGCGCCTCTCACGAGAAATAAATATATTAGTATGTTTCAAATGTGTTAAGTGTTATAGGTAATTTATTTTAATTAACAAAAGAAAAGAAAAGCCCTAAGGCAACCGTATCTAATAACTTTTAGAGTTGAATATAAATGGGACCTGGCATACGATTTCATATTTGTTCAGAATATTGGTATTTATTTAACACATAGCTACATAAATTACTCAATTTTTGAAAATTTTTCTTAACACGTTTGAGTCCCTCCGGTCTCAATTGAAAAATATCTTCAAACACCCCCACACTCTCCAATATTAGTTTGTTTTTTATTTTTCATTCGATTTTAGTAAAATTTGAAATTTAATTTTTTTTTGTTATAAAAAAAAAGGAAATTCTTTTAAGTATTCAAAGAACCGAATTCTCTTTTTTTTTTATGAAATTTTATAATTTTAAATATTTTTATGATAATATATCCTATATAAGCCCGTTTTCTAAATTCCATAAACGTATCCCCCACACTAAAATGGTGTAAGTTCAGCCAAAAGATGCTCCTTCCTGTTTCTTCATACAAATCACAACTACCCTCTCTTTTGTATCCGAAAGGGAAGATTAAGTCCTGAAAAGATTTTATAAAAAATCTCAATGTGCTCCATCTTCTTGTATCTAGGCCTCAGGTAACCTCTCTATTATTCCAAAAACGGCCTTTATACAATTATATCAAGTTAACTCAATTCTTTTAAAGGGATGTGTCGCTCGGACCATTTATTTTTTGTTTTTGATTATAGGTTTAAAAAAAAACATATTTTATTAAAATAAACTCATAATGAGATTATTAAAGGATTTCAGAGATTTAATTTTAAATGATTAAATAAATTGAACTTTGCAATATTAATTCCATATGAATCATACTACCCAATTCTAATTTACCGTAAAGTTTAATTTTAATTACAATGAAACAACAAATTCATTGTTAGCCTTTAAATATTGCTCCGTTTCTAAGTTGGTCCAATATTCGCTTATAAAGAATGAGTCAAACCAATGATATCCGCCAAAATCTATTTTATCATCAGCATTAATGATCCTGAAAAGAACTTGTTCCTTCCATATTTATTTAAATTAATTGGCAAATTATATTTAATTTAAATAAATTTTATTTCTCAGGACGGTTAGTAAATTACTAATCCTTAGAATCATGAAACAAGGGCTTTATTTCTAAATTTAAAATAATTTTTTTTTTAAGTTTTTTCAGCGTGGAGCCATATAGGCCCCCTTTCTTATTTATTTATATAAAATGATAGTCAATATAATATATAAAATTATTGTCGCTCAAGACGGGAAATGAACTCAGACCTCTATCTCTGCACCAAAATAACTCACTCCTTGTATAATAAAGTGCCCGCCGTCGGCTAGAGTAGGACCTAACCTCATTTCCCTATCGCACCTCGCCTTTGAGAAATCCCGAGATCGACCCGGCCTAACCACATTTAAAATTTAATATTTATCATTTTTGCCTTAATAATTTTAATTATACCTTTTTAGGGTCTTTTTTAAAGATAAATATAAGTCTGTTTGTCTCTTAATTTAATCCGTCCAATGTTATATGAGAATTAAAATCATTATTGTTTAACCTGAAAGGTGAAAAGTTGACTTAGAAACCACCAACGGCAGCAGCTTTTGATCCGTTACCTCTTTGAACAAAGAACAATTTCCCTTTCTGTAACATTTTAAGTAAATATCGGTCTCACTTAAGAGCAAGTAGAATGGAATGTTTAATAGTTAATGAATTTGTTGTTGTTACGTTTAAATTTGACTTTGTCGTTAAATTAAGTTTCACATTTCGAATTACAAGAGCAAAATTTGTATTTTATAGACATGTATAGTCGATCCCAGAATTCCAGAAATCTCATTCCCACTAAGGAGGAAAAAATACTCCTTCCATAACTAATTTTAACAATACTTTCTTATCATCCTTGGTTTTTGCTTCTAAGAGAGTGGGGAACGCCGCCTCCTGTCGCTCTAGAATTCCGAGAATTCATTTAAGTAAAGTTTTTTAGAAATAACAATTTTTTTATCCAAGGTCTTAGTGAACTTCATTATTTTGCCTTTAGCATTGAAAGACATTATATATATATATATATAAGATTTTCACTATTTTTGTCACATATCACTATTTTTGGTTGAAACTTTTCTAGTACCATTAGAAAGAAACCCTAGACCACGAAGGGTTGAAATCACATTGCTCAGTGAGGCCTGCTAACTAAGTATCAAGCGATACATAAATTCGTTCTTGTTTGATTGCTGGGAGTTAACTAAATCAAATGGCCAACTCACTAATGCATTTTTCGATTAATTGCTCCAGAGATTTTCTAGAGCAAAATCAATTAATTAGGCTTGCCTAACTTTCAGCAACTAAATACGAACGAATTTATGCACCCTATAATAATAATAAAATAATCTTTCTTTACTTACTCCAATCTTTCAAACCCAACCTAACAAGCAACTTTTAAATTCCTCACTCTCTCTTACTTCTGTTCTACCCGGTTGCATGTGGCCACGGGTAATTATTCCTTTGAGCCTTATGTTTTCATATCCAAAAAAAAAAGAATAATCAGTCTTTACTTTGTTAAAATTTTAACGTTTAAAGAATAGCTCTATTATTAATTTTTCATTTCTATTTGCTTTTTATATTGAGATTAATATCTCAATTAGTAAAATTGAGGCCAGAGGAGGTTGATTTTCATAATAAATATCATTTATACTAATGAATAAAACAAGAGGCGTTATCTTCCTATCTATCATCTTTTATTATCTTATACTATTTGTTTTGCTTTATAGAAAGGTATATAATATCATATAAAATTTTGAAAGCTTTATAAATGAATTTCACATATGAGATAGAGATATTTCTTAATTTTTCAATAAAGGAGTTGAACTGACCCTTTAGGAGATTTTTCTCACTGCACTTCATGTGACGAGGGTAATAACTTAAATATAAAGTTTCAATTTCGAATATTTTTTCGTTTTTGTTCACAAGACACAGACAAATCATTTTGCGAGACCCGTTTTTTTAGACTTAGGGGATCACAAAATGTGTATTTCCGTTGAAATCTTGACATCAATTTTTTTTGGAATCGCAATAATTTCTCACTATATATTTCAAAAGAGAAAGTAAAAAATACAAGTTAGCCCTCAGGTTTTGCCTTGATATGCGCAAAGTCAGACCACGCCCACCTTGAGGCCATCGAATTGAGTTGAGTTCCTAGTAAAATGTACAAGCCTTTTCAATCTGTGGACGCATGCGCAATTGCAGGAGATGAAAAGAGTCGAGCCATGTGACTTCTTTTCGCTTAAATTTCTGGTTGCTTTACTTCTAGGGGCTCTCATGTAATAAACAGAAAGACAAATTTTTAGATTCTTATCTAATGGATGCGAAAATTTGGGAAAAATATTGTTTTTACGACTAAAAAAAAAAAATGCAAACTAGGAATATTGTTATCTTCATAAAGTGTCATATTAAAGACATTTAGTTTCAATTTTCCGAACATCTTCATTTTAGTTTATAGAATATTATATTTAATTAACGAGCAAGCGTTTGTTCTCCCAACTACGTTTTATGTAAAAGAAGACTAAATAGGCTAATATAAAATTCTGAAGCTCATTAAGACCAAACTATACATAACAATTTTGAGAAAACATGGGAAATAACATAGGTTCGCCAGGAAAAGTTGCCGACCCTTGTTTAAGACTGTTTGTTAATATTATGATCCGTATAATTCCCTTGAAAATTGCGAATTAAAATTTTACCTTTATTATTTTTATAAAATTTTATTTCTCCGCCATTTCTAAATCTATAATATTTAACATCACCTCTCTCCAAACAAATTCTTCTCAGCACTTCTTTTTAAACTTAAGACAATTATTAAATACCCAAATTTTTTTTTTTTTTTTTTTTTTTGCATAAAAAATGACGTTTCGACCATTTATTTTGTGACCTTGGGATACAAATTACAAAGAATTGAAAGAGAAGAAATTTGATTTTTTAAAAAATGTTGATAAGAATACCAGCCTTTTTTTTTCAACCAGTAAGAAGCTTTAATGACAAATATTTCGGCTCATATGACATGCCCCATCATCATATTAGTTTCTATGGGTTGAACTTATCTTATTATTGTAAAATTTGAGAGTCTCTCTCAAAGCCCACCCTCCGATAAGAGAGGGGATGATGAGGATGATGATGCCGCATGTCTTATGAACCGAAATATTTGTCATTAAAGCTTGAAGGATGAAAAAAAAAGGCTGGTTTTCAAAGAATCTCTCATACACATCTCTACTATCAATTCCATTTAAAATGAAAATAAAATATCTGTGAAGAATATTATAAATTAAAAGATTAGTTAGAAAACAGATAAAAACAGAAAGCTGATAATAAAAAAGAAAGAAAATTATACAAGTTATCTGTACAGACTAAGCAGACTGCAACTGGCTGCAATGAAACTGAAACTTAAGTGAACTGACAAACAAGATGTCTTTCACCTCTATTTTAGATCTTAACAAATCTGGACATTTTTAGAATCTCGGAAATCTTAACCCCATTCGAAAACACTCTGAGAAAATTCGCGCTCTCCTAAGCTACTAGCTACTAATTCCCAGGAGAGATTATCCCGCGTTCATTATTTCCCCGGTCAGGTGGATCCTTTATACGGGACTGGCTGCCTCCCCCAAATACAATTCCTTATTGCAGATATAAATTTTTTTGTGCTTTCTATTTGAAGGCTCCAGAATGAGTAGTCCAACCGTTGTATTTTATCAAAATAAATATTGTGTAAGCATAAGTTACAATATTAAAAAATTTGCTCTTTTTTTTGCTTTTCCCCGAAAAACCTACATCATGTTCTTAAGCATGGTCCACAGGTGGAGGAAAGAGGTTCCACCTGCCCTCTTCCCTCCCTGGGATCGAATAAAAAATCCACAAATTATAATCATAAAAGTGATTGAGATCAGTGTTCTTCAAAATTTCTTTGAAATTTAAAAAAAAATAAACATAAATTTTAATTTAAATTTTAACACTTTTAAAATTTAATTCGATAATTCCTTTCATTAAGCCATGATGAGTAATTATAAATATAATCAACTTTAAATTAATAGCATCTCTTTCATTATAAAATTTATTTTTATTCATCCATCTCTGGCTTTTCATTAATTTGCATTTTGAGAAGCACGTTTCACCTTTTTGCGTAGAACAATATCCATATTACTTCTAAACATTCGCATAACTACAATGGCATTGTTAAATGGTCCATGAAATTAAGGGCTCACAAAAGGATTCTAGATATTTTTTTCTATTAAATTCTAACAAAAGAAAATTTTGCGTCTTCCAATGTTATTTAGAAAAACAAAAAATAAATATTTTTTAATTATAAATAAATGATTTAAAACCTAGGTTATTTTGAGATGAGGAAAGACATGAGAATGACATGACGCTTAAGCAAGAGCAGAGCACGTTTGTCTGTCAGGTCCCAACTCGTCATGTGCCCCCTGAAGCTAAAACCCTCCTCGACAGGACAGAATAAGATATCCAGTAACCAACCACTCGATTCCACAGCTATTAATCATTACGACATTTCTATATGGGCCTTGAATTAATATTAGCAGATTGCTGACTTGGATGTAATACAAAGCTCCAGATGTTTAAAACAACAAGGTTTAATTGTTGGAATTCAATAAGCCTGCACAAAGCATTTTGCCAGGTTGAAGTAAATACAATTAAATTTACTTGTTAAAATTTTTAACTAATAAATAAATCAGAAGTATGATATGATATGAATAAAACATTTTGAAAAACAGTTGTTCCTGCTCACAAGTAAATGGTCAGACTTTTCTCGTCTTCTTCTGGACTCTCCCTGGAAGAGAGTTGCATAGGAAAGGGGGAAGCTGAAGGGGATCGATCCTCCCCCATTGGTCTTTAATAAAAGTTTGCAAATCAAAAATTTTAATTATTTTTACACATTTTAAAAGTCAATTAGCTTTAATGAAAAAACTTTAGTAGAAATTTCTCCGTTCCCTGCGTCTGCGAGTTACCTAAGCCAAGGCTCTCCTTCATTCCAGCCTTCTCCCGATCCCATTGAACCTCAAGCTCTGACGGGCCGGCTTTTCCATCTCTGAAAAAATGGACATCAATAGCATAAATATATGCTACAAATATTTTGACACTCTCTACAATTTTTGAAATGCCATGGCACTTTTGGCATAAGCTTTCGATTGAGTTATAAGCTGCGATAAGTTAGGGGTTATAATAATTTACAACACGCGGTCAAACTGCATTTCACTGTCACTTGCAAAAGTAAAATGCGTTAAAAAGTCTAATAAGTCGGAAAATTTATTTAAAATAGAATCTTACACTACAATTTGAAATATTTGTTTCATTTTTAAATCTTTTAGACCTCGACCATATTTATTTAAATTAATTGGTAGTCAATATAAATTAAATTAATTTCGACAATCAAGATGGGAAGCGACCTGATCGTAGATCATGAAGAAAGATCTCAATCTATTCACCAAGGGAATATATAGCTTAATTTTATATATAAAAATAAATAAATAAATAAATAAAACGAATCAGATACTTAGAACCATTTGAAAAGTTTCAGATTTCAGAATATTCTAAGTTAGAAATAGTTAATCGAGGATAGAAGTGTGAAGAGAATCAGTCGGAAAAAATTCCTCTTCAGTTATTTTATTGGAAGAGAGGAGGGCAGACTACTAACTTGTAAATCTCCAAATAAGTTTATTTTAAAAGTAGATTAAAAAAAGAATACTTTAGAAGGCTTACGAGTGGAATTTCCCCTTTCCCCAAAAGGCTTTGCCTTAAGTTATTTTTTTTTTAAAGTTTTTATAAATTTAGATTATTTAAATCCGATATTTTAATTCATTATTAAACCAGCTATTTTTGGCTATATTTATTTTAATTTTCTTCCCCTAAAGGGTGCCCCCCCCCCCCTATCACTATCAGAATCTCTTGCCAATCAATAATCAATTATTTTTCAACAAATGTCTTGGACGATAACTACAATTTCTTTTGGGAGAAAATTCATTTCATTCATTCAATTTAGTTGCATATTTTGGCCAGAATAATTTGAGGAATATTGCGTTCTATTTATTAATGCGTCGTATTTAAAGAGATGCCTGCCAGAACTTTAGTTTATCTTTAATTTAATTAATTATATGTTCTGCTTTCTCTCTTTCTATAGATATAAATTCTAAACTCTTCCCCTGTTGTGTGAAAACTTTATCATAATTTAATTACAATGGGATAAAACTAATCCCTATTCACCTGCCTTCTGAAATTGGATTTTGAATTTTCCCTAAAATTCATTTAAGTAATTTTAGTTTAAACGAGATAAATTAACCTACTTCTATATTTTGAAATTCTTCAGTGTAAATGGGGAGAAAGTCTTTTGATTCGATATTTTTTTTTTGATAATAAATTTTCATGATTTGAGGAAATTCCTCGTTTAGTTTTGAATTTGTTACGTCGGGCCCTTTGGGGTATCCGTTCAATGTTCAGCTAATTTGAATTTTAAGAATTCCATAGAAAAGATAAGACAACTCGTTGCCATGGTAAAATATAAATATTTCCTGATTTATTTTTAATCTGTATATCTTATATTTTTACTATTTTGTATATATATATATATATGTGAATTAATCAATTATCAAGAAAAAAAAAACTGGAATTTTTTTAAATTAATTAATTTATTTTGAAATATATGATTATTCTTTTATATATTTTCTATTCTTTATTTTATAATAGTAAAATTTCAAAGGTATGACAGGGAAGTCAAAATAAATTAATTAATTTTAAAAAAATCCTGTTTTTTTTTTCTTGATAATTGATGAATTCACATAAATGAAAAATTTCTAAAAATAAAAATAATATAAAATTGTGAACTTGCGCCCGACGCACTAGATCCGTGGCAGCGCATCATACAATTTTCTTTACCTTAGGTAAGAGAAAGTTGTATGATGCGCGGCCGTCACACCATCTATTTGAGAATAAATTTATTTTATTTCTTATCAAAATAATTCTCAAAAGGTCCCTGCCCCGTTGTTTAGAGATGTCTTGCTTGATGATCTAAGTCACTGGTTCGCTTCCCCTCCTCAGCGATAAAATTAATTTAAATATATTAAATTAATTAAATGAATAGATGCCGAAAACGACTTTAAAAAATAATAAATCTCAAAATAAGACTGATTAATTAAATTAATTGATTCTAAAGCTTTCTAAAATCCAAATTTTTTTTTGTGATATCAATTTTTGTAACATTTTCCTTCTTTTTCCTTTTTATTGATTAATCAAGAGGGAAAAAAAGTAACAGTTTAGAAGGTGAGGCGAGTGAAGCTGATAGCAATTTGGATCCCTCCTGACGTCTTGATCCGATTAGAGGCGGATGCAAACACCATTGGCTCCAGGGTCCGTTTGCATGCCAATGGGGGCATTCATCCAAGGGGGTGGGATTTTGCAAAATGGCCAAATGGGGAGCCTATTGTGCTGCTGCTCTGATTAGTTCCGTTGGGTATTAAGCGACAACCTGGCAACGGCTTCCAAATTACATACAATTAATTAGGATTTAAACAACATTTTCAGTAAAATCCAATGGGCTTAGAACTATTATTACCTAGATTATACAAGTTTAATATTGTTAATTAAAAGCAAACTCTAAATCTCCGATATTCTTCTTTTAATTTTATTATTATTGGAATCATGTGTGACTGACTTAATGCTCCTTTTGAATGTTTTAGCAAAAGTTCCTTAAAATTTAATTTCTAATAACTTTAATCTAAAAAAGTTTCTCCAGCATTATAAATAACGTTATAAGAAAAAAATGTTAATAATCGAAACTTTAATTTTTAATTTTTGTCGAGGCTGAGAGAAGAATCAGCCACCAAGATCAGTGGCAATAAGCCAGGCTGAGCACTGCTGAACCTCGGATAGGTGGCCTGACAAGAGTGCTGAACCTCCACCGGAAGCCACTACTACTTTTAATTCTTCAACGAAATATATGTGTATTTGGCAGTTGAAATTGAATTAAAATTGAAATAAACAAAAACTTTTTTTAAGCTTATCGTGGTCAATAGACCAGGTAGCATAAACAATTTACTGTGGTTAGTTTGAGCAAATGGCCCTCCCTCTAACAGCCAAATATTCGCTCGAGAAAATGTCCTTAAAAAAAGCGTTAGAATAAACGAAACGATTCGTTCCCCTTTAAAAGCATCTCTAATTATCACTAATGATTTTTTTTTCCAAGTGCGCCTCGATATAAAGATTTTTTACTCTTAATTAAAATTTTTTAACATCCCTACAATAATATCTAAATTTTGCGTTACCTATAAAACTAATAACTTATGCTCGCGCACTATTAAACATTCTAATTTATATTTAATTAAGTGATTAGTGGATTTGAATATTTTTTTTTTGTTGAAATTGAGTTAATGGGTCATTCATTATTCTTTCTTCTGTTTTTTTTATTTGCCCTTTTTTTTTTTTCTAAAATTCTTCTAAGGAAGAGAAAAAAAAAAAAATTAAAAATTCATGAATACAAATTATAAGAAGGTAATTCGCTTTATTAATGGAGCATTAATTATGTGGGAATTAAAATTTAAATGTTCTTTTAAAAAAAAAAATTCTTTCTAATTTCATTTAGCTTGAAATTGTATTTAATTTACCTCATGAACAATTACTAAGGAATAGAAATTCTTTATGAACTTTATTCTAATAATCTTTGACCATCTGCTTTTTCTTTTCAATTTGCCCAATTTGGTTAGTGTAGTACATAAAAGTCATTTCATCAGATCAGGGGTTTCAAAAATACACCATGAACTGATCCAGGGCCAATTTTTCAGAATTCAGAATTCTGCTAAAAAAAAAAGAGAGACAGTGTTTGTTCGTTTGATGTAATTAATTGATGATTCTGCAAAAATAAAATACAAATTTGAACCGGAGTCGCAATTATGCCGAAAATTTCTGACTGCAGTTTGATATTGTTTTGTTTCAAATCAGATATTCTTTTTTTTTCTCTCCATTTTCTTATTTTTAAACGAATTTAAATCAGTAAAAATGGAGGTGATTAGCCGATCAACTGAGCATTTAATCTTGGGTTGAAGTCAGGTGAGATTCAAGTCCAGGGCAAAAATTTTTCTCTTCTGGGGAAGGAAACGGGAACTCACCCCAGTATTATTCCCATGAAAGTTTCTCTAGAGTAACCACAACTGATTGAAGAATATAAATCTTTAGAGGATCCCCTGGTTTTTTTTTTTTTTTTTTTTTTTTTTTTTATTTTATTTAATTTTTTTTTTTATTTTTTATTTAAAATTAAAATTTTTTTTTTTTCCTTTTTTTTTTAAAAAAAAAAAAAAAAAGAGGGGGAATTGAATTAATTTGCTTTTGGAGTGAGCCAAATACTAGTATTTAAATACGTACTTTATTCTCCGACAAATTTCTCGCCTCATTTCTGTTCTACCTTCATCTACTTTGATATTCTTTTCTATTTATCATCATCTTGGCTAAATTTCTTTGCTGGCTGAATTTGTTACTTGAGAGGGAAACTTTCCTTCGTTCCGCAAGAGTTTTCTCATTACGATAACCTTTTGGGCTTTCCCCCTCCTCCACCCACACCACTTCCCTTACCCTAAGGGCTTGTAAGTACCCCCACTTAACCAAGTCTCGTATTATTTATCAACTTGATCGATTCAAGGCCCTAGAGCGAAACAAAAAGGAATTTTCATTTTAATCTCTAATTATAACAGAAAATATGAATTTAAATATATATAGAAGGGGGGGGGGGATAAGTTCGTTTCTGATTATTGGAAGATTAGTCCAATATTCGGAGATTAAATTAAGTAAAATGCAAACGTACGCCCAAAGTAGAATAGAAATAGTCCATTATCTAGAAATATCGGGAAAATAGATATCGTATCCAAATCAAATAAACTTTTGACAACTTATCCCTCCCCCCAATTTCCGTGGCCAAGAGGTTTCATTCAAATTGTGGCTTCGGTTCGAGAAAAATGTGACTCGCTAACAGAATCGTAAATATACAAATGAATTATTTAAAGATTATATACAGAAAAGAATTATAAAAAAAATGCTTTTTTTGTTTTTCGCCATCGAAGATCATGTAGACTGTACCGATAATATATATATTTATTTACGGAAATACATGTTATCTATCCATAATTATTTAAATTAATTACTTGTTTAATTTAGTTTTAACGAATCACTGACCCTTTATAATGAAACCTGGATCTTTTCTCTTCCCCAAGGGACGGATGCCAATTTTAATATTTTTTTATTTTCTCCGGACAGATTGTTTTCCCATATATATTATTTTATAAATAACAATTTAAAGAAATATTTTAAAAGCTTTATCATTAAGTTGGTAATTATATTAATAGTATATTCTCTCAAAGTTATGTCATTTATTCTATCCAAGTCTTTAATTAAATTGTCAGAAGTAAAAGAAAAAAAAAAGAATATAA
Organism: Anisolabis maritima; assembly: GCA_010014785.2. Classification (NCBI taxonomy): domain Eukaryota; kingdom Metazoa; phylum Arthropoda; class Insecta; order Dermaptera; family Anisolabididae; genus Anisolabis; species Anisolabis maritima. Next base: position 23,754 of record JAAAKE020001565.1, read on the forward strand.
ATTTCCTCCTATTTCATTTCCATTTCCAGAGAGTAAGTAATACAATATTTTGTCCCCTTGTCATAATATCTGACCCGGATATTTCGTGGGTGAACAGAATACAAGTGATTCCCCGTGGAAGGCCAGCAGGCAGCTAATTAAACCCAGAGTGGTCCTGGCGTGTAGAAAGGGAAATTGGGGTTTTGGGGGTCGTTTTGAGCAACAGCCCGACCCTTGGCCTAACGACCCAATCGCGATTTATTCCAGCCCCCAAAGGGCTACTACCTGTAGCCCCTGCCAGCAACGTAAAACCGTAAAAACTTGCAGATTTATGAATGCCAGGGGTGCTTTTTTAAATCGTATTTGATATCTTTATTATACCACCACTAAGCGAAAATAAATTGTACAAAAAAAAAAAAAAAACAAAAAAGGACAAAGCCATTTTAAATATCATATTAAAATCTTATTTTATTTCTGACAGATATTTGGCTGATGCCTATCTGCTTAGCAGCTTATTACGAACAACCCCTTGGGGAGCGAATATTTATTTATTATTATTTTTTAAAGATGATCCTTCAAATAAAGAGGAACATTTATCTTATTTATATACAGGGTTATTCATAGAACACTTTACGATTAAATAATTTAACTTCTGGAAGAAAAATATTCATAATCAGTGCTCTTTTATTATATAAACTAAATGTTTCAATCAATTGCTAAGCTCATTTTCAGAAGGGGGATTTCTATGAAAAACTGTATTGTCGTTGAGATTTTTTGCCATATGTTTCTCTAATTATAGTGCCCAAAACAGCAACAATTATTGTATTATTTACTTGGGCTTTGGATAATTATCATCAACTAGACATTTAAGGAAATTTCATGAAAATAAATAATTGAAAATGGATTTAGAAAAATCATAAATTCGTTCATTTTTGTTTGATGGAAGGTAGACATCCAAAATGTCCAACTCACTAATGGATTTCTTCGGTTTATTGCGGTCCACCTCTAGAGCGGACCATCGATGCTCAGTTTTTAAATTTCTAGAGAAACTTAGCAACTGCGCAGACGTCGTTTACCGAAAAATACATTAGTGTGTTGGATATTGGGTTGCTCAACAAGCAAAAACGAAATATAAAATTGAAAATGGAAATAGAAGTAGTAAGAAGTTTACTAATTTTAATGATGAACTAGAGTTTTGAATTAATAAAATGTATAAATTATATTCAAATGAATTTTATTAATTCAAACCTTTAATACATCAATGGAATTGGTAAACTTTCTGCTTTGAGAGAAAAAAGAACTAATTTCTGCAAGCCATGGTATATCCTTTTTGTTAATTTGTTTTGTTGACATTTCTGGACTCCTAGCACATTTTCTGTACCCATGACATTACTCAAATAAATGCGTATTTTGAAAAGAAAAGAACTCCTTGTTTCATCTCGGTGTAATCTTCTCTGCAATCCATTATAGAAGAAAACTATTTAAATCATCGCAAAGTTGTTTAGAAAATTCATCATTTCATGACACAATCCTGTCCTGGGGAACATTTTTAGTAATTCTAAAAATCTCCAGAATAAATTTGTTGTGACATGGATAAAGAGTTGTTTTTATTTCTTCATAAGCTTATAAATAATAAATCTTTGTTATTCCTCGGCATTTTTGGACATTTTTCTTATTTATTTTTCCGAAGATAGATTGTTATAAATCTTTTATGCTTGGGTTAAGAAGTCAAGAGTTGAGAACCTTGCGTGGCTCTAATTCTGCTGGTTTGTTGAGACAGTTGAATTCTATATGAAAAAAGAATTTTTGATTTAAAAATCTCAGCTACATCCAAGCTTCACAATCATATTTTAAGACCAATAAGTACTTGTTATTTGTCGTTATTTATCCTTCTATGAATCTGAACAGGACTGTAACCAGAATATTTTTTTGTGGGGGGTTTTTATAAAAACAAAATTTATATGAATAAAGATCATTAAATATTGCTTCATTAATTTTAAGGAAATTTTATTTGATATTATATAAAAACAAACTTGTTACCGAATAATAAAAAAAAATTATAAATATCCTCGTAATAACTCATTTCTAGCTAGTTTAAAATAAATTCTAAAGAATATTCTAAAATAATATATTTTTGATCATTTCTAATAGCCTTTTAAAATTTAAAATTTTATTTTACACTATAGTATTTCCCTATCTCTTACAATATACTTGTGCTTTTATTAAAAATGTTCCGCTTTACTCTCGAATACAAATAATAAAAAAGCTTAGTAAATATGAGGTTTCTTAATTTTTATTAATAGAACCCATTTTACTATTTAGGAAGAAGACATTGCAGTATAAAAATAAGACTGCAGGTATCTTTTCTAATAATAAATAATAAACATAAATCTAAATATTTCATTTTTTTATTTTTATAAAGAAAAATAATAATAAGTAGAAATCTCATTTTATTTATATTTATTGTTACAATCAATTAGGTTAATTAAATTCGATCAACCAAGAGAATTTCTTTTCAATCAGCTAGAGGTCGCATTTGCCATTTATCAATTTAGCAAATGAATAAAATGAATGTCTATCTTTGTGAGTGGTCTTTCAAAAATTTATCTCTAAGCCACACTTTTTGTTCTTTTAGCCTAACTACTAACGCCCATCCACGCTCGTAAATCGTCTTCAAAGGTTATGATCTAAACTCAAAATTTTATTGCATGAAAAAAAAAAAACGGTGCGAAGTGATGACATCCCCTTTCACACGGATAAAACTCAGTTATGCAACATTGAACATTTTATATAAAAAAACATTTACGAGTTCACTATAAACTGAATTTAAGTAAATTAAAATTACTCTATTCACTGATATAGCCTGGTACACTTTTTGTGGTAAATGTTAATAACAATCATTTTAATTATCCAAATTAACTTTAAATATTTTACTTTATTTAATATTAGCAGCCTCGCTGTCTTTGATGGCTTACGAACCAAAACCCGCAACAGGAGTCGGGATGTGATTGGGCCCACCAGTGTCATTTTAAAAATTGTGTATTTTCTAATATAAAAATTATCTTTTTAAGTCTATTTTTCTTATATCTTCGGCCATTTTTGAAAATTTATTAAAAATTGCATTCACTTTTATTCATATACAAATTATTTTCCGAGACCCATTTTATAGACTCAAAAGGAGAACTCAAAAATTATAATCCTCTGAATGAAATCTCGAATTCAAATTTTTTTGCGATCACAATACTTTTTCTATACTATATATTACTTATATAATAGAACTTCTTACTACAAGTTTAATTCGTTTCGAGAGCTAATTCGTTTTAAAAAATGCTATTTTTAAGAAACGAGATGAACTCGAATTAAGCGGGTCGGGCACGGGACGTATGAAAGAAATTCTGCTCATCATAAAAGGCAATGTTAGGCTTGTAATAGGAGTAGAAGGGGTCGGGACTTTGCGATTTTTTCCGGCGCCTTCATAGCTCTAACAATTATTGGCACATATTATAAACAGAGGGCAGTATGAGTATATGCAACAATCATCGCGGTTGAAGAAATAAACCTCATTATAAAAAAAAACACGGATACACCACTGTAAATAATATGTGCCAATTATTTTCAGAGCTATGAAGGTGCAGGGCCCCATTATAGTTGAACGATATAAGAGATCCCTGTGTCCCCATATCCCAATGAATATATAGCATAAAGAATTAGGCTAACAACTCAATAGCTTCCTCTGAAAGCAGTTTTTCTAAATTAAAATTGACTAAAAATTATTTAAGGTCAAGTAAGCGACAAGAAAGGTTAGAGGGAGTCACTATGCTGACACTAGAGCAGGAAATAGAAAAAGAAATGATTCATGATACATCTTTTCAATGATGTGATCTAGCAATTAGTTATAAAAAATTTTCCGGTAATTACTAGAAATACAAAATGCTTTATGATATTAAAGAAATAAATATTTGATTAAATAATTAATAAAATTATGTTTATTCATTATTTCTTCCTTTTTTTTCGGGTAGTCCCGTATATAACATTTTTCCAAGGCCCCCAGCTGGCTAGTAGTAGTATGAAATACTCGTAACAAACTCGGAGTAAGTGATACCACTGTATAGGTAAGAGAAAGTAAAAAGGGGAATGAAATTTTCAAATAAAGAATAGTTATTAATAATAAGAAGGATACAATATGTATGTTATTATCTCAAAAAAAACAAAAAGACAAATAATTTCATTAAAATCTGAGATGGTGGTCAGGTCCGCATGGAATCACTCGTATTGCGACTCTGAAAACAAATCACAATCACTATCAAATCCACTCTTGATAACGCCTTAAAAAAAAACACCCAAAACGCCGAATTAATTTCAATAATCGAACGTAGCTTTATCCGTGAAAATTCCATCTAACAAAATTTTAGAAAGAGTATTATTCAAATTTTCACCAAATATCTTCATTTAAAACTATGATACTAGCGCAGCCTGGATGTGGGTACAGGTGTATCACCAACTGTCAAATCCTCTGTATCACTCCTCCCTGATATTGAAACTGCTGACCTCTCTTAGTGAACAGCAAGAATTAATTCAACCATCTACTACTATTAAATGAGCAATTCTTGTATTTATGTATGTAAAATGTAAAATATTTCTAAAAATAGTTCTAACTTGTGCGAGGAATCGATTGTGTTCGGTCTTTAGGAAATTATATTTAGGGTGTCTCTATCCTATTTTTGAATAAACCGATTGTTTGGTCTTTTGTCTAACTACAAAGATCCTACTTTTGAAAGGTCTTTCTTGACTCTTTTATTGGATCTTTTAGACAAATAAAAAGTAAAAAAAAAAAAAAAAAAAAAAAAACATTCTCTCCAGATACTAGATAATTTGAGTTAAAATTTTTCTTAACTGTTTGGAACTTATAGATCTTTGAACTAGCCAGTTCGAAAATTTTAATATAATATATTTATAAAAAAAAAAAAAGGCATAATAAAATACTTCTAAATTAGAATTTTTCTTAAAATGAATCCAAGTTCAAATTAGTTTGAGGACCTTGAAAAAAAAGGCTAATCAATTCAGCAACGAACCTACCAATTTTTCGAAATCCTTTTAAGACCGTAGTTTTTTATTCGCCCTGTTTCTCATTTGTTCTATTTACCCTCCACCTTTCTCTGAAATTTACTCACAATCATATTTCTTAAGTTTCTTAAGATTTCCCAAATAAAGAAATTTAAGTGGAAAAAATGAAATGAATGACTCATTTGGGATAACAAAGAAAAAGAAAAAACTCTCAGAAAGTAAAGATAAATGATGCTATTTGGGAAGGACAACCTCTTCTTCTCTCAAAAAAAAAAAAGAGAAAATCTTTCTTCCACAAATGATGATTAGAACACGTCAGGTGATGTCAAATAAAATATAATCATCCCCATGATTACATTATTATTATTTTTATTATCTCTTAACGCAAATACCAATGCTCTAAAGACAAAAAAAATCTCTAACCCTTCAAAGCTAATGTAGTTAAATGTTTGATTACGGTATTTAATAACTTATTCTGTAATTTAACTCAAATCTAATGCAAGTTACAGCATGGATAAAACTAGCTAGAAATAGTAGAAATGCTTACTCTTTTTTGAAAATTTCATGGGTA
>JAAAKE020001566.1:0-11328 GCA_010014785.2 Anisolabis maritima
TTCTTTCAACATGAATTTTCCATTTCCAAAATGATGCGCTCTCAATGAATTAAAATAGTGTGTAATATTGATCAAGAGAAATTTGTAATCCCCTCTAAACAAAGTACTTATAAAATATTATTTAAATGGAAATTCTTAAAATAATTTTTTTTTAATTTTAGGAAAACATTTTAATTGATGGAAGAAGGAGGCAAATGTCTGCCGAAGGCCCTAACTATTTTTATTAAAATCTGTGTATCTGTTTATGCAAGAAATCGATTCTTTTCGGAGGTTTAAACCAAAAATTATTAAATATTATATATTAAATTATTTCTCATTATATTGGCTACCAATTGGTATAAATAAATAAGGACAGAGTCTAAATGCCAAAAAAAGACTTAAAAAAAAATACTTTACTGAATACTATTTAAATTATCGAATAATTTTTTGTTGAAACCCCCATTCAATAAGAATAATATTAATTTTCTTCTTTAAAATAAAATTACATAATTACTTTAATGGATTGAATGAAAGCCTAGAAGGGTCAATAGATCCTTGTTGAAATCAACCAGCCTTGCTCCAGTTAAAACGTATCATAAGGCCTACCATTCTCTAAAATTTTACAAAATCCACTTTATTGATATTTCTCAAAAATCCTTTACATTACATGACATTCATTGTCCAACGCCTACTTAATGCTCCCTCTTTCCTAAAGCCTATACATTAAAGGGAATATAAATATACCAATAATAATGTGATCTAAAATAATTGTTCTATTTGTTAAAAATGAAAAATTTTAAAAAGTCATAAAAGAAAAATCTAACAATTAAGCTAATGACGTTATTTTTTACATATTTAATTAATGTCAAAAGAGATCACGTAAAAAATTGAAATTTCAAAGAATATAAAACAAAAGAGGTTCATAATATATCCACTCTTCTGTTTCTCTTCAAATCATATTATTTTTAATAATTATTTTATATTAAATTTTTTTTAAATTAATTTCCTCGAGGACAATAAATTCAAAAGGAAAAAGAAACATAATGGACATTATTAATTACAAAAATGGAATATCATGTTATTTAACTAGGACATGAAAATAAAGTGAACATAGTGAGGGATTGCTGAGTACTTCAATCACTGCCCGTTTTATATGTGTATATGTTAATAACTTATTATTTGTTATTTAATTTATATATATTGGTTTAACTATAATAGATTAAGTTCCTGGAGGGTGGAGTTATTTTTACTATTTTTTAGTTTATGTCTATATTTTCGTTATTTAAAATATAGTAAAGAAAATTTCACTATATATAGTTATTCTAAAATAATTTGTCCCTAATTTCTCTTAAATAAAACGATTATTTCTGGAAATATAGAGACTTTACGACATAGATCACTTATATGTAAAAATTTCAAGCGAGAGAAAAAATTTGCTAACAAAAAAAAAAGTAAAAAGCGGCTGATAAGTGAAAAATGTTTGTTTAAAGCTTTTTCACTTTGGACTAATTTGTATATTAGATATTATATATATTGGGGTATGAGTTTTTTGCCGGTGGTCTGGCTCAAAGGATGCACACAGACCCCGATAGACTGGAGGTCCCGGGGTGGACTCCCGGGGACCAGGAGTCACTTAATCCACCAGCAAAGTATCTACTCGCAAAAAATTATTTAGTCCTGATCGAATAAATATTAAAAATAGGCGGTTAATGATGTAAAGGCGTCAATGTCAGCACAAATTTGGATCCTTCTTTTTCGAGAATTTAATTTCTTTTGCTTTTCTAATAATTAAGGAAGATCTTTTTCTCCTTGTAATCAAGTTTTAAGATTCCTTTATTACTGATCTCTCCGCGAATGTTATTACGTTATTATTCAACTCTGATTTTCTCTCCCTTAATAATTACAATGAGTACCTCTTCTATTCTTTAAATAATAATAAAATAAAATAATAAAGACAAACGAACGTATAAAATTTTAAATAATGATCTCCTCTCTCTTATATTCTCTGGGATTCATCTCTAACTGACTATAAACCCATTATGAACTTTTATTAAAGTAATAAAGAGTTGTTATTTTAATCAAATTAATTTTGCTCAAATAATACGTAGATATATGATTTTATAACACAAAACAAATAATGAATGGTCTTAGTTTTGTTTCCGGTATTAAATCTTTTAATGATATTATTTTCTTTAATAAAGTTAAAATAATAATATAAATATTATAATAATAAAAAATTTCAAAGTTCTTGGTAACTTTTCAAGTGATGTCTCTTTCCATCGTTTTTATCCCTAGTTATTAGAGTAAAAGATAAATCTTGTTTTGTTGTTTGTTATTCCAATTAAATTTTTACCAATTGCTTGCTTATGTGAGGATATTTTTAAAAAATTATAATTTTAAAAATTGCTCTTCCTTACAAACATAGAATTTGAGGAGAGAATTTTCACAAAGGGAGTTCTTAATCCTGACAGGAATTCCTCTTTCTCTTTTAGCTCTCTCTCTCGTTAGTTCCATTAAAAAATAAAATTTACATCTTACATTACTTCACCTTATACATGGCAAACACGAAATTCTCAAACCCAGATGCTGATTCTCTCAGTAGTATAAAATTTTTGTTTCAAATTTAATTCATGCGAACTAACTTAAATCCCACGATCAGATAAAACCAGGGCTTCATTAGTGTTGGTGGTATTGCGGGGTTCTGGTGCAAGTGGATAATATAACATAGTCTAGAGGTCCTGGATTCGACCTCCACGAAGCTTGTGCCCCAATAGCACGAAAATACGCTGTTAATCTGAGAAAATTTCAAACTCGTCCCACTACTTTAATAAATCAAAAAAATTGAGAGACCTAATCAAAGAAATTCTTTATCAATTAGATGTAGAAATACTGAATATCCATTTGATAATATTTCAAGAATAGCAATATTGGTAAAGAAAGGATTATTTATAACAAGAAAGGGGGAGGAGGAAAAAATACTAGGCTATATTTTAAGAGATAATAATAATAATAAGAAAATAATCTAAAAGAATATTAGAGAAACAATGTTTATTGACCTTTATTTCTCTCTCTTACAAAAAAAGAATAGAATAAAAAAAAAAAAAAAGAGGAGAAAGAGTTGATAAAAAATATTTTCGTGACTAAGGCTCCTAATTGGATAGAAACGTCGAAATACGCTTGTTAGTGATAAAGAACACGAACAAAAAAAAAAAATACAGTGAATTTCCCTCTCGCTTCACCCTTTTAAACGGTTAATTAAGCCAAAGACGACAATGAGGATGAACCCGAGGGAACCTTAAAAAAGAAACATTTTTTTTTTATTTTATTTTACTTCTTTCTTTTTATTGAAACAAATTTTAAGTATGATGAATGAAATTAATTATCAAGAGAGTAAATATGCAGGGTGAGTTAAAAAATAAAGGCCTTGACAGGGGGATGAATACATCATCTAAGAGGCAGGCGCTTTGGGCTCAACATTATTTATTTATTTCATTTTAAAAGACTGTCGAGCGATCCTCGTGGCGTACCTTCACCCCTTCTCGCTCTTGCTAGGAGCAAAACTCCTCCCAAATAGCCATCCATCCATCCACTATTGTTAGAAATTCCAACTAATCACATGTAATATTTTTTTCTTTTTTGTATACATTATTTATACCAAGTAAATATATCTATCTCATTTTAGGAAATCATTTTCATATGACACACAAAAACGAAATGGAGGGGATGGGGCTATTTTATTTTAATGGAAAAAAATCTCTGTCTTTAGTTTGTAACAAAAACACGCGCTTCTAATCTCTTATGGAGAAAAGTACAAATGTGAACATTTTTCACTGTTTTCATTTAATACATCCCCTCCCTTTCCTTAAAGGATTATTTAAACTTTTTTTACGTTACGCGTAATATGAAAGAAGGAAGGGGAGGGGGGGCTTATTTGATTAAAAAATTGATGCCTCGTACACATACATTTCCTAGTTATGTTTTTCTGGTCTTTGAAACCAATAAATCTTTGGCACACAATTCGTGGAGGTTTTTCCATCCCTCTCCCCTCTCTGGACCATAATCGTGCTTAAAACATCCCATTTATCTCTCCTCTAGCGCTGCTGATTAATCGACTGCATTTTTATTGGCGAAAATAAAAATTTCCCAAACTACACAGACATGACTTGTGATGTATTTATTGGTCTTTTTTAAATTTATTTATTATATTTTTTTTTCCTTTCTCTTTTTTTTCATTCATTGATTAATAAGCTGGAATCTTGTTGAAAGAATCTTTATGATATTTCCAAATAAACATCATCTTTTTTTTTCTTTTGCTAAAAAAACGTTCTACATATGTCTTTTAGCATTTATTTTTTAAATCGAATCAAAAATGAAAAATAATAAATGAAATAAATTAGATTATATCGTATTGACTTTTTATTAACAATCAATCAATAACAACATTTCCAAAGGCATCGTGTGCCTTCTTCAGAGACATGACAACTAAATATTTAATAGAAAATTTTCCATAGATTTAAATCAACCTCCTGAAACCCTGAGTGACCAACCCAAAAAAATTTCTAAAATTTCCTAGAGCAGCGGTTCCCATGAGGTACGCGTACCGACACTGATACTTGAGTGCCAAGCTACCGGTATGTGACAAGTGAATAAAATAATAAGAAAAAATATAATATGTATAAAATATCGTTCTTTTTTTTCAAAAAAATTTTAAATACCTATACGCCTTCATGCCTAAAATTTACCAATATTTATATACCAAAAATGTTTTTTTTTTAGACTCGGTCCTTATTTATTTAAATTAATTATAATAATATAATATAAATAAATTTTTGTCACTCAGGACGGCAGCGAGTCCCTGACGTTTAGTACCTGACCTCTAGCTCTGCAGTGCAGTAAATAGCCTTTGGATGCTTAATTAAAGACAAATTTTGAGATGTTTTGAACAAAGTTTATTTGTTTATCTTCAGTCTTGTTTAGTCATATAATGCCTAAATTTTACATACATAAAATAATGTACTTTGGCTATTCTTGGATGTTAAGTTTAAGTCTCTTACCATTTAAAAGCAAATATGGCTACTGCCTTTCCCGGGAGTCATTTTTGAACAGAACATCGATTCCTTCCACTATATATATATATATTTAATATTTATATAATTAGCGCTCCACTTGGGATTTAAATATAGATCACTCTTCCTCTATAATCAGTCAAAATGACGACACTGGTTAAGTACTTTCACTTTATGTTTATAAGTAAGAGTAAAATAAAAAATTTAGATTCTTTTTTCTATGCATAAGTTTTACAAATATTAAAAAAAAAAAAAAAAAAAAAAAAACGATTTATAAGTTGGGAATTGAGTATTATTTCAAAGGAGTTTTTTTTTACCGCAACGACTCAATTTATTCGAAGGCTTAAAATTAAATGTTGTGTGTGTTTTATAAAATAAAGACGAAGGCCTTCCATCAGGCGTTATTACTTTTTTTTCACGAGCTTTTTGGTGACAAACAAATATAGTTCGTAGATCTTAAATTTAAAATTATTAAGTACATGAAAAATTATATTGGCTACCAATTAATTTAAATAAATAAGGAAGGAGTCTAAATGGCCTCAGGTGCCGACAAAGACTTAAAAAAAATTTCAAAAACTAACTGACTAGAGAAGAAAATAAATATCGGATTATGGAGCTTAAATTGGAACACTATTCGAGTTCAAAACCCACTTGCCGCCAAAAATTATTCAACGTTGCCATTGTCACCTCCTGGCTTAGAAGAGTGAAACATAATCCCATCCCTAATTCCTGGTGGCCCGTTCCTACAATTAAATTAATCCATCCTCTTGCTATTGTGACCTCCCATCCCTCCTTGGCAACTTTTTCGGCGATTGGTATTAGCGTTATCCTACTTTTTTTAAACGACACTCCATGGAATCTGCTATTGATATATTTTCATACAAATATAATCATAGGCATTTAATTATTTCCCAAAACAATAGAATTTTTATATTTTCTCCAGAATATAATTGGAAATAAAAATATTATTTTGGAATAATAAAAATTGATATAAATAGAACAAATTCAAATTAAATTAAAAAAAACCAAAATGAATAAAGAGAGAAAGAGAGAGAGTTTTTTATCCTACTCTCAATTGGTGAGAATGTTTCATTTTGGTTGAAGTTTTTTTAAATTACCAATCAGCTTGGTGATTTCCATGAGCTTTTGTAATTAGATTTTTTTTTATACCCTGCTCCCTCATCAGGGATGAGGGTTAAAAAGCCGATTAATATATAAGTTAAACACTTTTCCAAAATTTCCTGCCCTGCTGGCTACGACAGTTTATTTTGAAATTTAATTTCATTATTAAATTTTTCACCCGCCGATTTCTACTCTTTATATTATATATCTGCCCCTATGGAAAAAAAAAACATCGCCCGTCTCCTCCTGCCACCATTCATAAGTCGAAACTGAAGTCAATTTTTTTTTAGAAAGACATGGCCTAATATATAACGCCAAGTTCTATTTGCTTGCCGAAGAGTGAGAAAAAGGTTTGGCATTGGAAGGAGGGAGTGGGGGGGGGGGGTTAGGAAATCATTCAGTATCAAAAATACATCATAAAGATTTCCAAAAGAGTGTGTGTGGTTGAAGGGTGGCAAGAAATCTCAGCGATTTATCGGTTATCGAAAAGTTTATGAACAGCCCCTCTTTCTTTCTCTCCTTCTCTGTTGAATGAATGAATGAAAGAAGGAAAGAGAATTGAAAAAAAATTTCCTCATTCCAGCATCCTTTTGATAATTAATATTCACGAAGAGTTTTTGTGGGTATCGTTGAATTTGAATAGTTGCTATTCTTGAAGGCACCTCGTCAAAATTTTGATTTAAATCGAATGAGCAGACCTTAAAATAAGTAGGTCAAACCCGCGAGCAGGATGCGACCTACGAAGCAATTTGATGCGGCTTATATCAAAAGAAAAATAAAATCACAAAATTTTAATAAATGAAAAAATTACAAAAATAAAAAAATTAAGTGGAATTTCCCATAAGAACTATATTCCATCAAAGAAATAACATTGTTACCTACTCCAAACACATTACAAGGAAGAATTTTTTTTGGCTTCCCAAACTCAGAAGCTTCCTCTCCCAGTCTCCTCTATAGAGCGGAGATTCTTATATAGATAAGAATCTTAGCTACCCTAATTAACAAAATTTGTTTGTCTAGTGGCAAATACACATAGAACTAATAAAAGATTCTGAAAAATGTTATATATTAGATGTTATTTTTTATTCTACATTTGACTCCGACATCTTGCATCTGGAATTAAGTAAATTACCTGAGCAACATTGAATCCCAATCCTTAATCCCATTCTTTCATTCTGCAAAGATATAAAAATTTTTCTCAATTAAAACTAGTCCCAAATAAATAATGATTAAAACAACTTTGTATATGAGTATTATTTCTCTAAATTTGGAAAGTTATTTAGATTTTTCAAATTTTAACAATAAATGAAGTGGCACTTCGGCTGAGTCGATTGCTGATGTTGCGTTTGTTTCTTGGTTAAAATTATATATATAAAATTTCGTTTCAATTTGGCAAAATGTGTCTAAACACCCACACACAATGTCAAAACCTTTTTTTTTTTTGGCACAGTTGACCATATTTTGTGGAAATTTATTGAAATAAAAAAATAAAAAACACTCGAGTAAGTGTAGAAAAATAATAGTAAAAATTTTTACTCGTCTTTCAATACCGAAGACAATGATATATTATATAAATATACAATAACTCATCAGATAAACATTTAAATTAAATTTTGGTTGGGGACGAATGTAATTCTCATAATTTGTGGAGATCATTTCGAGAAGCGGATCCTTAGATGATGAAGCAAGCTCTAAGGAACATGGATAATCATGAAATTTAATAGCACTATATTACAAAAAGTAAGAGTCTACTGCTGACATTTCCAATTTCTTACAAACTTAGCTTATGTAGTATATAATTCCGCTTCATTTTTTTTGCATTTCACCCCTTCTCTCTCTCTCTCTCTCTCTTTGGGGGTTGATTAAATTCAAATAGCGATATTTTCTCTCCAACGCTTTTACCTATGCCTATGCTCTGCTATGTTGAATGTTGGTAATATCTCACACGGACAGAATGACGAATGCCGTCGACTTCGTTTCTCTTGAATCCCTAGAAATGTATTAAATTCGATATTGTTCGTGTGATCAAATGTCTCTTTTTATCGAAATCAATAAATTTCTCTTTCTCTCTCTACCTGCGTGAATGTAACGTTGAAATTCTCTCTCTCTCTCTCTCGTGTTGAATAAATTTTAAATAAATAAATTTCAAAAACAATTAATTATAAATATTTTCTCCATTTTAATGACTCATTTATTTTTTAATATTGTAATATTTAAAAAAAGAGTACATGTATTGTATAAACTATTTATCATTGCCTTGATACATGAAAATATATCAGTATATATTTTTTTTTAGACTTCAGAGCAGTAGTCACATGCAATCAGGAAGTACAGAAGTAAGAGAGAGGGTGGACTTTAGAAGGTTAAAAGGTGCTTATTGAGGTTGAATTTGAAAGATTGGAGATTTCTCAAAATCCTGAAGTTCAAAGTGCACAGAATTTTTTTTGTCGTCCCATTAAAGAGTAACCAGTAAAGGTCAATTTTTCCTTCTCTCTTATGTTTTTCGGTTTTAGAGGGCAATTGCCCCTTCTAGCAGCGCTCCTTGAACCTCTATTATAAAAGAAAAAAATCTGGTGTAACTAAATGCACATCACACAACTTTCTCTTACCTAAGATAAGGAATGCTGAGTGATGTACTCTTACAGCATTGGGCTTCCTAGGTAGCCTTTTAATGCCAATTTAATACCAAGCCAATTGATTTCTTTGAAGTAGTTTAAGAATCAGAGTGGTTACTCCCGACGTTTACTGAAACAACAAAATATTTTTTTTTTATATTTATAAAAATTTTCATTTTTTAACTTCCAAAAAAAAAAGGCCTGCAGGCTAAGTATATTGATATTTTACTGAGAATTGAATATTTATTTTTATTGTCTTGGTGTAGAATTTTATTGAAATAGAACAGGAGGTGGCAGCAAGGGGGAAGTAGAGTCTACATCAGGGACCGGGAACCGCCTCCGGAGCTGCTTGCGGCTCATTAAAGGAAAAAATTCGGCTCTCTTTTTTTGGATAAGAAAATCGTATTTAAATCCTATAAAACGTAATATAATTTGAATATTAATAATGGATCTCCATATGATATAAATTATTTTTTTCACTAATAAATTTTATAATGCAAATTTATTGTATCCTGTAGAGATTTTAGTTCTCATTAAAAGTAAACTTTACAAAAAGTATTTTATTAGATTTCACCCACCAATATATTATACGCGTATGCAAACGAAACATATATTGGTAGGGTTATTAAATTTATAAATAATGAATTAAATATATTTCATATTGCGGCTTCCTACTTAATTTTTTCAAGGCTCTCTCTATCTCAGAAATGTCCCCGGTCCTTGGTCTATACCAATGAACCCCCCCCCCCCTTCTCTGGCTGTCATATTTCAATCAATTTATTTTTCCTTTTTCTTAAAAAGATGTGATCTCTCTCTGAGTTGATGGAAGACATTTTGAAAATAAAATAATAAATTGGTTAGATTGATTGTTAATAAGAAGCAAAGCCTATATCTGAATGAGCACAAGTGGATATTGGATAGATCAATTATTTTAAGACAAGAAATTGCAAATCCTTCCCCCTCTTTGAACCCAGAATTTAGAATTGCACTCTACATACTCCCCGTCCTACCTTAAGTGGGAGGAGTAATTAATAAATTTAAAAACAGTCAGTTGCAATTAGTAAGTAAGATAGCTTGTATGTTAATTAAATTGCTTACATAACTCAATTATATTCGCTAATTACATTATTTCATTAAACTTGTTTCATTTCTTATCAATCAAGAAGAAGAAAAATTAATTTAACGACTCAGTAGTCGAGTGAGAAAGAGAGAGAAAAGTTTATTAAATTAACTAAGTAAGAAGCAATGAAAAATTATAGCTATAGGCTAATTTTATTTCTTTAGAGGGTCGGAATTGTCCAACATAAAATTGGCGGATAAAATCAAAATATCTCCTCAGGAAAATATACTGGTAAAAATGAATTTTTTTCCAAGAGGAAAAATTTTGATAATCACGATGAGCAGTGTCTTCTAGATCCTGGTCTCCTCCATCCAGAAAGTGCAGTTTTCAAAGATATTCAAAATGGGCAGTCTCAAAAATTAAATATAATTATAAAATATAAATATAACGAAAAAAGGAAGAATTAATCTAATCAGCTTAAACTTCTTCCTCAATTTCTTTTCATTTGGTATAAAAAAATTTTATTTGTATATCCTTTCAGAGGCGATTGATTTCATATTCACTTTTTTCCCCACAGTAAATATTATCCGATTTTTTTTTTTTGCTTTTGGATTGCGAGGACAAATAATTTCTTTCACTCCCTCCCAAGATTGCCAAAATATTTTCTTGCTGATTTAAAAATCTCTGAATTCCAATTTGAAGATTAAGTAATTTACTTTTCCCCCTACATTTCAACAAAAAGTATCTTTAGTAGGAGCAGTTAGCAAATGTGTTATTAAGTAATCGGTTCACTTTTATGATAGTTTTTCTGAAAAATACATAATAGAACGGCCAGTGTGCATTTTTCTGATTCATATATAAGGAAAAACATTGATTAAAATTTTCTTTATTAATAAATAGATTATTTATGGAATTTAATTAATATGCAAATTAAAATAATAAAATAATAAAATCAAAAATAAGTAAACGCTCCCTAGACTTAGCGATTTAAACGCTTGGAACTCCTAATTGACTTTAAGGAGTTTCTAAGTCTTTAAATCTACTGATTGTTTATTTGAATATTCTTTCAGAGGCGATGATGCGCACATTAGAATTTCTTTAATTATTTTAAGAAATAATCTAACATTAAATTTATTAGAATTCCCCATTTTTGTAACCCAAAAGAGTCCATTCATAAAATAAATAAATTTTAAACGGACTGAGACAGGAGTGGCCAACCCCAGGCATTATAGTACCCCTTGGTGCAGAGGTAAAGGTCATGCTTCACATACCAAAGCTCACTGGCTCGCTTCCCGTCCTGAGCGACAAAAATATATTTATATTATAATGGCTATCAATTGGTATAAATAAATAAGTCTAATGGAGTCTAAATGGCCTGAGATGTCAAAAAAGACTTTAAAAAAAAAATGCCCATGATAGAATCATCCAAAGAGTGTTTTTCGTCAATTCTTAACTTTTTTTCAATTTGAACAAGAAAAGTAAAAAA
>JAAAKE020001577.1:0-11327 GCA_010014785.2 Anisolabis maritima
TGAGGGGGGGGGGGGGGGGGAGGGGGTAGAAAATTTAAAAAAATAAATGAAATAATCGAGTATAAACCGATAGTATATTTCAAACAAGAAAAAGTATAATAGTGTATATAGTTCAAAAATGATATTTTGCCGTATTAATGTAGAGGGTATTGTTAGAGAAATTATGACTTTAGCCGGACTACGGAATGCAACATTTATTTTATTAATGTAAACAGTTCTGATCAGGGGTGAGTGTTGTATTTTTGTAGGGTGGCGCCCGTTAGAGGGGATTAGAGCCCCTTCAACAAAATAAAACTCTTTGTGGTCCCTCCAAATGAGCTGGCACTTCAAAAAAATTGAGTTTTTTGACTCCTCCTTCAAGTGCCCCTCAGGGCATCTTCCCTATTTGCCATACCCTAGATACCCCAGGCCTTTAATAACCTTGGATTAGTGTCAATGAATAAACCCTACTACACTGGCCACTTTTGGACCAAAATGTGTATATATCATAAAAATCAAATATAAATTTGCTAAGTTGGTAGCTCTGCTTTATCAAATCTTTTGTTTACAATTTATATCTGCCAAAAAAAAAAAATTGAAAATACAATTGCTTTGAAAAAAGAGATTTTTGTAATACAATTTTAAATTTAAATTCAATCTGCTGGAAGAAATAACAATGGCATTTCAAATGAAATTGTTAAAAATATTTGCAGCTTTTAGAAACTCTTTATATAATAATAATACTAGGTATAAATTTAACATTAATTATTTCTATGATAGAAAGAAAAATTTGAATGAAAGCATTTTTAGGCGATTTCTACCTGAAATTCAGCAAAGCTGTCATCTGTCAAAAAATGCTGATCAAAATTTGAGTATAGAAAAACCTAAAAAACCATTAACACCCTATTTTCGGTATTTAGTTCACATTCGTCCAACTCTGGTTGAGAAAAATCCAAATTTCAAAATTACAGGTAAGTAATCAATATTTTCTTTTCTTTGTTTTTATGATCATAAAATTTTATTTTTTTTTTTTAAGAAATAACAAAAATTGCATCAGAAGAATGGCAAAAAATGGAACCAAAATTAAAACAAAAATTTGAACAGGAATATCAAAAAGAAATGAAGGATTATAATATACTCAAAGAGCAATATCAAAATAATCTGACAGAGGATGATATTTTGGAAATTAAAAGGGAAAAATTTGCAAAGAAAGCAGCGAAAGAAAAGAGACAATTGAAAAAGGTTCCATTTAATATTTATATTAAAAAATAACAAATTCAGTTTTAATTAAAATCTCTTTGTTTTTTTTAGAAAATTTCTACTCTGGATAAACCAAAAAAACCAATCTCTCCCTTTTTAACATTTTTACTTGAACAAAAACAAAATACAAAAATGAAATATTCGGTAAATTTTTAAAGAAGTTTATATAAATAATCAATAAAATTTTGAATCCCATTTTTTCTTTTAGGATTTGCAAGTGAAAGCCTCTCATGAATGGGCAAGTCTTCCCAATGAAAAAAAATTATATTATAATAATAAACATAAGGAAGAAATGGAAACTTATAAAAAGCAATTGCAAATATGGGAAAAGAAAATGATTGATCTTGGTAATTTCGATGTAGTTCGAACAAAATCTCTTGTTTCAAAAAATAAAAAATAAACTTTTTTAAAATATTATTTTTTAATTAAAACCCTTGGTTTAATTTTTCATTATTTCATAATTTATAAATGCCTTGTAATTTTTATAATAAATTTTATAAATTCTTTTTTTTTTGTTTTAATTCTGATTGCAATTTACAAATTTCTTCCAACATCAACAATATCATAAATAAATATCAACATTATTATATATATATATATATATATATATATATATTCGTATATATTTCATGTTGTTTTCACTCTCTTAAAAAAGAACATTTTATATTCTGACCACACCTTTATACTTAGGGGTATATATATACAACCAACGCGGACCAAACCGACCTACCAGAACATATATATATATATATATATGAAATAATGAACTTAAAATAGTTTTTAGTCTTTGAGTATAATCAAGTATAAGTTATGATGATGATGATGATGATGGAAGGTAGGCGCGGAATAATTCTATAATGATCAGCCATGTACAGTTAGTGTTGGTCCAAGCTGAGGAAGACTTGTCAAAAAAATATGAGTGAAACTGTTAAATAATAATTGTCTTTCATTTAAAAAAAATTTGACTCAAATTCAAAATAAAAAATTAAAGGACCATTACATTCTTAAAGTGAAGTTCGGAACTCTATACTTAATAAAAAAATATTAAAATGAAAATATTTTTTTCATATATAACATAAAATATTGTGAATATTTAATTTTTTAACGAGAACGTGTTCCATTAAATATTTTAATACTCCGTTCCGTGAATTGTCAAAGTTTGAAGGCCGCTGTTTTAGACTATTTTTAAATATTATTCTCCTGAATTTTCGGTCTAATCTCCATTTAGGCATTAATGGTCAGCCTCAATTAAGCTATTTAACATGAAATTTTAAAATTACGTTTACATATTTTTCCTCAAACATGAAATCCATATAAAAATTCAGTATACTTTATTGCAAAAATAAAAATATCTTCACATAAGAATATATATAAGAAAACACATCCACTCATACATACACTCACATATATATACAAATATATACTTTTATCACCATTACATCCCTCAAATATGAAAACTATTCTCTTATAAAAATAAATATACTCTTCTATAAATTTCACTATTCATCAAAGCTATAATAGAGGTATAATTTAATGAACCATAATTTCAAAAATCCCTTAAATTTTTCTCAAGTTTTTTCCTTCCTCTCATTAATGAACAATTCCACAATATATAATTGAGATCACCAATTGAACTACTATGACATTCCCAGGTATCATTATCCAACACCCCTATTCTCTTCAGAAGGACTGATTCTTCTAATCATGATTACAAAACGCCTGCTCCCCTTTATTTTAGAATCCCAAGACAACAATTCATGGCTTAATAGCATACAGTTGGAGACCTTTTCAAAAGGACGTTCTATCCTAATACCTCTACCAATTTAACATTGTCTTCTTTCCCCTTATTAAACGATATGTATCACCTATAGATATACAATCGTTCGTTGGAACTTTCGCCAAACTTCCCTGCTTGGCTGATAAATCAGCTTTTTCATTTCCTAAAATTAAAACCAGGCTTTTACCATAAGCTAGCATAATATGTCTTTCGTTTGCTATTTAAATATATATTCCAAAATGAAAAAGCTATTGGAAAAATTATTTGAATTCTTCAATTTCTTGGGCACACTCGGACAGTGCTATATTATATGTCTTCCAAAACATATTTTATAGCTCTTAAGATTTCTGCAGCCTCAAAAGAAAATATACTGACATTACCAGTAAAATTATCTGAAAAAGTTGTATCTCTTTTCGGGATCATAACCCATTTCATTGTCATTCCCTTATGAACCATCAGTTTAAAAATAAAAAAAATAGGTACCTTAGAAAAATTTTCATATTTTATTAATATATAAAATCAATGTAGAGAAGTCATCAAATGTATACTTTTTATGGAATATATATAAAATACATAAATTTATTTAGAATGAATGATTTAACTTAACTAAATTATTTACAGTTTAGATAATAATCGTCTTCTATATCTTCACTCTCAGGATTAGAATCAATAAAGTTATCACAATCATTGTCAATAAGTTTTACTGCTTCAGGAACATAAAATTTGTGTTGTCTTATAAGAGGAATGATAAAAGATATTTGTGATTCTTCATATATTTCAATAAATGGATAGGCGCAGAGAGATTTTTCCTTGAAAAAGAACAAAAAGGGAAAATATAAATACTTAATCAAAGTTTTATTTAAACATATTAAATAACATAAAATAAGTGTCAAGAAAGACACTAGACTTTCCTATAACACAAAAAAGTCGACCCAGCTGAAGCGACACTTCATTTCAAATTCAAACATTAAAAATCAAAATATCTTCTAAAGTATTAACTTTATCGAAAATAATACCTATATACAAAATTGTTCTATTCAACCTTCTGAACAACTTTTATTTGAAAAAACTTTTACACTTGTTAATATTGTTTAATTATTTTGTAATTATATGGTATATTTCTACTCAACTTATTTTTTCTCTCTTTTTAGAATAAGAATGTATTTCCTGACTTATACACTATCTTCAGCGCCATCTCCAATTTAAATATTTTATTAGGTCTTATATGTATTAATTTTTTTTTATTTTTCAAAATCAAAGCCCATATAATTTAAGTATTGGAAGTATATAAAAAAGGAGAAATATTTTAAAATAATTGTTTAATTATTTAAGAGTTTATTTGAAATTAAAATAAAATTTAAAAGAATATATAAAAGTACTATAAAATAATAGATTCCAAAAAGGAAAAATATACACTGTGTTTTCAAAGTCAAATGAATACAGAAAACGTGTCACGGTCTAAATGAAATACTATCTTGTCTTTCGTCAACTAAATGGATCACTGGTTCACTATTATTTTTTCTCCGTCTCGTCTTGATTATTTCGTCGGCACTTTTCGCTCGTACAACTTGAGACTTCTTCAACCAAACTCCGTCTTTCATTTTCGTCTTGAGTGAGTAAACCTATGAATCATTTATCGCCGACTATTCCATCTTAGATGAATAGAGAGATTTGATGACTGTGTTTCGTCTTCGTCTATAATGTTGAATAAAAAGACCCTCCTGATATTGCTTTAACGGTGCTCCAGGGCTTCTTATATACTCTGGTTCGCAAGTAGTAAGCTCTGAAAGACGAGTTTGCTTCACCCTTAACGAACAATTGGCATACAAATGCGTTTTACGTAAAAGAAGCTATTCGTGCGCGCTTTGCCTCTTTTGCTAACTAGCCGCCGTCAAGTGAAGGCCACCAGATATCAGAAAACAGGTTTCGGGTGACTAATTTTTCAACTTTTTTAATTTGATAATTTGGGTCAGAAAAAATTATAGCTATGTAGCTTATGTTTTGAACTAAAAATTCATGAACATCTTGTTTGACAAATAATCTTTTGTTTTTCTTCCCTTTCTTCATTTAGAATTTTTAAGAAATCATGAAAATTTAGTCACTTTACTTTCTGGATTATCATTGTTTCATTATATGTGTGGTTTTTTACTGCTTTGTAGATTTTGTAACACTTCCTCTGCTTGTAGATGGTACTTTCATAACATCTCCCAGAATAATACATAGGACCGGTTCTATCCCAAAATTAAATTAAAAATTAATTTTTTTATAAAAAATTGCCATCCTTCAAGGTAGAGAGTAAAAAATGATTTTCTGAGAATTCGCTTTCACACAGCTAGGCTTTTGTGCTTTTGAGAGTGAATGAAGCTTGCTGAACAGAAGCTCGGAAAAAAGCAGGCGAAATAATTCCATTTAGTAGAATAAAGATAACTCTCTTTTCAGAATATGAATGCTGTTATATAGTAAAAAGATAGAAACTGTGTTTTGAGAGTTTATGGGAGAAGTACCAGTTAATTTTTTCCAATAATCTTATTGCTATATCTAATTTATTTAATAAATGATTAATCCAAGCTCTTTCCTGAGAATCACTCTCTTTCAGAAGAAATACTGAGAATGACAAGATTTCCTCAGATAGTCAACAACTGTGTTGAATATCACATATGCAGGAACGCTGTCAAAATCACATGTTTAAATGTGTGGCCCCCTAAACAATCTCTCTAATATCACGACGAACAACTTATAGCGTAGTCTTGATAACAATTGCTGCGTTTGACAGTGGACGAGTGAACGACCCATAATCTTTACAGATTGCAACCACACCTGCGCTTATGTCAAGACAAAGGCACCGACGAGTGGTCTTTTTAAATCGGTAATTGTTTGATATCCAAAATAAAGTGAAAAATAATCTTCTCAATGAAGACATCACAGAAAAAAGTTTAAAATACATCCTCCCATATAAATTCAGACTGGGGGTCTGCAATACCTTATCAAAAATAAATTCATCCAGAACCAAAATTAACAGAATTCAGCAAATTTAGTTTTAGATAAATTCAACAGACAACGAGATCCAAATTATTCCTTCAGTAAAGGGCTATACTTGACAGGATGGGGAAATTCTCAAAGGTCCGACATATAATTGCCTTAACAAAAATTCCACTAGAAGATTTTAAATAAAGTTATAAGCACTAATCTAAAAATCTTCTTTAGATAAAACCACTAAACATTTGATTTTAAAAGAATCTTGGATTCTTTTATAGATTACCAAAAATTCATAAAATTGAAAAAGGAAAAAATGACAAAATTCCCTTTAGTCCTATAGTTAGTCAAATACTACATACTCCCACATATGTACTTTCAAAATTTTTACCTTTTCCTAAAATGTTACTCAAGAAAATCATTTTCTTAAATAAAAGACTCACCTCATCTTGTAGAAATTCTAAAAAAAAAAGATCTCTTCATCAGCAATCCTTGTGAGCCTGAATGTAGAATCTTTATTCACAAATGTTTCCATAAAAGACGAACTCGAAATTCTAAAATGAAAATTCAAAATTAAACCTGATATTGTGAAATTATTAGAAAGGTCTACAGAAACTAATGCCAAAGGACTAACTATTTCTTATTTGACAATAAGTTTTATGAACATACAAATGGCACTGGAGTGGGCTCACCATTCTCCCTTATATTTGATGATATATTCATGAAAGAATTTGAAGAAAAAGTTCTTAACTTATCCCCCCCCTCCAAAAAACCATCTCTATGACTTAGGAATGTTGATGATATTTATCTGACATGGGAGAATGAAGAAGAGGTACTGAACTAATTAATCGGTCGACTGAGCAGTCCCAATGAGCACATCAGATTGACGGTTGAGTGTGAGCAAAATAATAATCTTCACTTCCTTGGTATGTTAATAGTGATGAAGAATAATTTTCGATGTATACATAAAACACACACGAACAGAAATGCAGACTGATACCCATCTGAAATCTGCTGTTTTTTAGGTGGACGAAGTACATGGCTATCGCACCTGCTGACGCAGACATAGGATTCTTCGTAGAAATTATATAGATCGGGATGACGACGAAATTTACCGAACAATAACAGCAAAAGTGAGTCTTGATTTGTCACGGACAATATTACGATCGACATGTAGTACCAAAGCCCTAGCCATCTTTTAAAAATCGCAGGATAACTTCATGAAATTTGAATATTTTCAAAATGGTCCATATCAACGACTATGAAGTGTTGAATTAATTGGGAAACGCGGATAACTTTGTTCCTTCATAACGGTTACGAACAATTTCTTCCTGTTCATTTACCGTCAGGTTCCAAGAATGCTGAGGAGCTCCCATACTCTAAAACTGATAAAATAATATGTAAAATACAGTTTAGAATATAAATCTTTAAATGAAAAGATAAATATAAATTTAATATAAAGAAATAGAAAAAAGTGTAAAAAATAGTATTGAGTTATCATCTTTCCTCTTGATATCTGTCTGTGAAATGTTATTATATTCTTAACATTCAAAATTTTTTATAAAATATTTTAGATCGATCGGATATCTTAAAATTAAGATATGATTGAAAAACAAAGAGTAATATATTTATGGCCTATACATATTTTATATATAAATTATACTATACATATTTTATATATTAATAATTAAAAAAAATATATTTATATAAAATACTACTTTACTGAAACCATATATAAAATTTTGAATCTCCTAAACACATGTTCAAACTCCACGCATACGATCACAACATAGTAAATTTGTGGCAACTTGAGGATGTGTATGGACATGCTCCTTCCTCTATGAGGAAAAAATAAAAAATAATGAAAATTCTGAGCAGAATATTCAAATTCTCCGTATTCTCTTAAATTGAAAATAAAAAAAAATCTGTTGTGACTAATCGTGCATCACCCAACTTTACCTGCTTAGGCAAGAGAAAGTAATGTGATGTGCCATCACATCAGGTATTTTGTGTCGACTTATTTTTTCTTTATGAAGGTATATCAGCACCCAAGAGTTAAATAGTGATTGGACTGATTTTTTCATTATATATTTAGCCCGAGGGCAATATTTATATATAAAAAAAATTAAATTATCAACTAAATCTTATTTATTATCAAACATAGAATTTAAAAATGTTTATAATTTAATACACTGGCAACCATTTCTCCTTTCTTTTCTATGGGATTCTTCATATCAAATTTAAGACCATAAACTATTTTGAGGTAGAAAATGATTAGCATAATTTAAAGCTCGCCCACATAAGTCAACCCTGTCAATTCATGGCGAACTTGGTGAAAAACTATCCTATGCCAAGTCTATGGAACGTTGTGGTACCGTTGTTTTGGCTTAAAAAAAAACTAAAAAAATGTATTCGTAATGTTAATAAATATAAATAATAAAAAAGAATGAGAACTGTATTGCTTTCAGGAATCACACTTTGGATACGGCATATATGTATATATGTTTATTTTGAATTAGTGGATGTTTTGAAAGGAACACATTCAAGAGAACTTCTAGAATCGATATATTAATTCAAGGAGAATATTTATTTTTACTGTATCACCACCTCACATCCTCAGGTTGGTTGTAGAGTGGCCGAAAATTATTGCATTAAAGTAAGGTGGCGAGAGAATGAAAATATAAATGCTAGTTTTATTCTCTTGAACTCTTTCTGTTTAAATATCCAGCTAACGCCTAAACAACGGAATATATTTATTAATTAAACAGTAAATTAAAAAAAGACTTTAATACAACTATGAATCTCTATTGAAAAGATTCGTTTTCTCTTGGATGTATATATATATATATATATATATATATTGGATGTATATATATATATATATATATATATTGGATGTATATATATATATATATAAATATTAGCAGCCCTTTCATCCGTTGCCTGCAATTATGTTGGTAAATATTTGTTTCATTATGCCGACATCCGTTTTGACACTCATATGATGACTTTATTCCGGGTAAATATATGTTTGTGCAACTTTTTCTGTAATAATTTTTAAAAAATAACAAGTTGCTTATTTATAGCTCTGTAGATGTTTCATACCCGGACCGAAAAGTCACCTAAGAAATAAATTTAAATGAAAAAAGAATAGTTGCATTTTTCATTTCTGCATCAACGTTTATCAAAAGACATTGGTGGTTGATCTGGTACAATATTTGGGGGAGCATTCTTTCCCATAATACATCAAAATATCAGAAGTTTTAAAAAATTTTCTTTGCACTGAACCCCCACTATTTCCCGATTTTTACTATTGTAAAAATACATATATTTCATATAAATAATGCATAGCAAACATTTATTAACAAACGAGATGTTGAAAAGTTTTTTTTTTTGAAGGATCCTTTAAACTTATTAAAATTTAAATAAAAAATTTAATTCCAAAACAAATAAGTTCAATATCCTGATTAAAAATATTAATATTATTTTGTCCTTTAAAATATTCTTACGAGAACCATTTAGAACATAAAGACTTTCACCTTGACCAAGAATACATCTATCAAGATATATATACCTTGTTATATGATATGTTAAATTGTATAATCAATTCTAAATAGAACATGATAGCTTATATTTGTATATGTATTTTCATTTTCCTTGGATACATTTATAGACAAAACGTTCTTATGAGATTTATAGGTTTATTTTCATTAATTAAACACTCGAAATATTAAATAGAAAAGTTGCTTTAAAATCCTTATACTTACTGAAATATATGATTTAATCTTAGGATAAACTCTCCAAATGGCAATATGTTCTGAAAGTTGATTTTTCAAGGGAAGAGTTGAAAATACCGCAAAAGTGAGACTAGGAAATGTGTAGAATTTATAGCCTAAGTTCTTTAGTTTGAGAGTCTTCTCTCTTTCGGGTTCTAATCCATCTTGGCTTAAAATAAATCCAATCACAAGCCCTTGGGGTAAATCCTAATTCAAAAGAAACGATAACATTAATAGAAGTAACCAAATTTAAATTAAAAATCAAATGAAATAAAATGATGGAAAAAGCAGTTATTTATATAGAAATTTAATTAATTAATATTACTCCACTGCTTTCTTCATCAATTTATTATATACCAGTATAAGTTATTTTCCTGCTTTAATAAATTATATCCTACTTGATAATTAAATGGATAATAAATACGTATTCTTTTGTTTGTTTCATCCCCAAAGTGTTTTTGTTCGTTTATTAATGATTTAATCATTTTTGAAGAATATTCCAAATATTTATATGCCACAGTCATTTCATTAAAAGAAGGCTTCCCGGACTTTACATTTATTGTAGTAAAAAGTCCTCCGTGAACACAATAAAAAAAGAAAAATGTTATTAAAAATAAAGGTATAAAAAAAAACATTTTTTATCATTTAATTTTTGTATTATAAATTTAAAAATATTAACTCGTTTCAAGCGGTCTCTACTGTACCATACTGAATTAGTTCAAAAGAACGACTCTTTGAAACGAACTAACTAATAATTTGTTCTAAAAAAAAAGAACGATTCTTTTAATGTATGCATATCTTTTGAAAATGTCCTAGGTTTCGATTTAACAAAATCCGGATTAGTTGGATTATTTAGTTTATAACTAAGACTTTACTATGATTTTTTTGCTAAGTTTGCTATGTTTATAAAACAAACATGGCTCAGTTAAAGAGGTCACTTTAAAAATGCTATTATTTTATTATATATATTTAGAATAAAACTAATGATAGATGTAATATAATAGTAAAAGGAAAACAAAAAATTTTAAACCTAAAAAGAATATTCAATAGGTTTAAAAAAATATTTCACAATGTTTCTCTATATTTTTAACTTCGCCGACCAAATTGAGAACAAACAAACTATTATTAAAATCAAAGGTAACTTAGATAAAGTTAATGTAATCTCAAAAAAAAAAAAAAAAAAAAAATTGAAATTGAACAAAATGTGTTTTGAGGTCTCCTGACTTCACGTGTGTAGTTTTTGGAATAATGTCTGTGTGTGTGTATGACAATTTTTTCGACGAGGATAATTCAAATAATAATTAATTATTGAAATTTTGGACACATAATATAAACTTAAATGGCGAGATATCGTTGATTTTTATCACAAGATTTACCTTAAAATTTTATTTTTTAATTATATAAATATCTTCTATTAGTATTTAATAATTTTTTTTTTAGACGTTAAAAATTTAAAGATGTAATATTCCCCAATTTTCTTCTTTTTCCAATTCAATTATAATAATTTATCTAAAATTATTTATAAAGTAATTAATTTTACTTAGCAGCATACCAGTAAATAA
>JAAAKE020001588.1:0-11327 GCA_010014785.2 Anisolabis maritima
AGGTCTATACTTAGATGTTGTCCGATTAAGACTGAGTGAGGGTTTTTGCAAGTAAAAGGCCATAATGAATGACCAGGTGGTGGGGGGAGACAACCTACGTGGAACACGTGGGCACCCACAGAGCCCTCTTTCTTTTTTATACCTGGGCGAATATTATTATGAAACAACCTGAACCGGGATGATAAGCCACTACTACTGATTCGGGAGGTAAAACCTGTTCCCAACCGATTGGGTTGTTTTGTTGTTGTGGTTGTTGATGTTGTTGAATTGATCATTTGATTCCATTGCCTGTAATCTCTAAATGCTTCCCAACACGAATATTATCTAGACAATTGATATTGAATAATATTATTTATTGATATAACATCATTTTTTTTATTAGATTAAAAACTAAATCCTATAATTTTTTTTTTTCAGAGCTAAAAATATAATATAATCTTATTGCATATAGTAAATTTGCTTACTTATTCCAGTAGCTTAGCCAGGATTCATGTTTGAGGTGAGGGAGGCTGAATCTAGGGGGTAAATATTTTTTATTCTAAGATCTAAGAATTCGTTTTTCATTATTTTAAGGGTTTTTTTGATCCCATTTAATTTTATTATTTTTGAAATGTTTTCACTCCCCGAGATAGCCCGATGAAATTTATTTAAATCAATTGGATAAAAATTGATGTAAACAAATATGTTTGGATTAGATGTATCATAATTAAAATAAATGTGTATCGTTTTAAGTCTATATGGCCTCAAATGCTGAAAAGACAAAAAAATGTTTTTATAGAATTTTTCAGTTGATTTTTTTTTTGCTTTAGGAGAGCCCTTGCCCCCTTCTAATTAGGAAGTTTTGAAATAATTTTGATTCATATTAATTTTTCAATCTTATACATTTCATTAATAAAATAAAATATAATAATAATAAAACAATATAATAAAAATTGTTTATTTGAATCCATATAAATACACATAAATCAATGGAAGGCAAATATTTTTACTTAATATCTTTTTGTATAAATTTAATGGAAAAATAAAAAAAATATTCACCAGTGGTCTCCAAACTTTTTTGATCGCGTATCCCTAAAACAATACAAATAAATAGCGTGTACTCCCAAAATAATTTCTCTAATGTCTGTATCTCTACTATTTATTTTATTTTTCTAATGAATATAATATTAATATATTATTGACAAAAGTAAAACTGGCAGAATGAGTGGGCACAAATAAATTATATAAAAAAAAAATAATTGACAAAAGAGAGTAATATTTGTTCTTCTTTTATCAGTTACTTAATTTTATTTCTTAATAAGAAAAAAAAAAATCCAATATTTTTATATTTCCAACTTAAGTGTTTTTTATTACTGCAAGCCTTCCTCAGCTTAGCTTATTATTATATATTACTTTTACATTCTATTATAAATATATCATATTTTAAAAAACAAAAAACTAACTCAGAATGCTATTAAAGGACTTATCTAGTTTAGATTAAAAAATTATCATCACTGTTTAGAACGATTTAAAATTCGCTCTTTAAATTAATGCTTTGAATCTTAAATAATAAAAGTATTTTTTTCTTAAATGAAGAATTAAGAATTTCACACGTTCAGGTTCTTGACATTGATTGAAATTTAATTTTGTGAGTGGAGGGCGGACATCTCCTGGTTTGATCTTGAATTGGAATGATTATATAAAAATCTTAATTTATAAAAACTTAGAAGGGAAATTAATATATGCGCATGCAGCTAATTCAGAAATTATTTTTTAACGACTTTTCAATTCTGAATCAGATCTTTTGATATGCTTTCCATCCATGTAATGTATTTTATCTCTTAAAAGTCTTATTTATTTATTTTTTCAAAAAAGACATATGATTGCTTTAAAGTCTCAAGAATAAACTGACTGTTACCTCAGGGCAATATTTTAATTTTCTATCCCATTCTTATTTTTTTTATTCCATTCAAAAACAATTTTAAAAATTTTCTAAATACCCTGAGAAGATTTTTTACAAACAAAAAAAAAAAAAAAAAGATATCCTAAAGTGGAAAGTTGTGTCCATTCATTCATTCGGGGTGGTAAAGTCAGACAGACAGCGGCAAAAGTTGTTGTTGTTGTGACGACCCTAACTAACGGTTTTCTAATAAAAGTGAAAAATTAGATTTGAGTGAAAACAGGATGTTTGGCTAAAATGTCTTTATGAAAAATATCATTATGATGTAGATAGAATTTCTTCTACCATATGAACGTCTTCTTAATAGCCATCGAGTTCGATTACCGATTCGACACAGAGACGGTTTTCTTGAGTAATTATACCATTCAGCTTTTTTTTTATTCTTGAATCAATTGTAACGCTTCATCTAAAGTCATATCTTCACTTATTTCCACTTCCTTTCTATTTGAAATGCTTTTCTTTTCAAATTAATCAAAGATCAAAAACATTTCGCTTTCAATTAAATATGAATCTTGGAATTTTTCCTGCTGAGTAAAAGTGGTGACAAATTTTAAATAATAATAGAATGTCGGTCATTTGAAAAATACTCTTGTCATATTTCATAGTTACAAATTGGTAATTTCTTTGAGTTTCTCGATATTTAAGCTGAATCATTAAATTTAATTCAAAATTATTTTGCACATTCATAATAAAAATTAATTATTTTGTTAACACTTTAAATAAAATTTTGGGTTAGTAAAAATAAATATTATACTAGTGGCATGGTGATGTATTAGCTCCAAGCATGAAAAAGGGGCTCTTTGAAATCATTGAATTCATTTCCTTTTTTTTTAATATTCTTGTGAAATCACATTACACAAAGTACGAAGTTCTTAGGGCATAAATATCTCGCCTCATGTGCTCGCCCTTAATCACTCTTCAACATTTTTCTTTTTATTATTGGACAAAGTGCACAATAAAACCCACTGAAGATGATGAGTTTCAGATTCGACAAAATATTTCAGAATAAATAGGTTGTTAAAGTGGACTACAACCCTGCTGGTTTCATTCATACTTTCAAGTCATAACATCAAAAGTCCGCCAATTTTGAGATGATTTCTTTCTTGTTCATGTTTAGATAACATTAGAAAAGAACTCTAAATAAAAACTATTCAGTTATTTATATTTAAAATCTTTATAATTTATTAGTCAAGAATGACAAATAGGATTTGATTATAATATCAAAACAAGGTAAAATATTATCCAAATTTTTTCTGTACCAATAATGACTTTATTTATGAGAAATTCTTTTCACCATTTTTTTTTGTTTTTATTTTTCACTCTTTTATAATTTTATTTTCTATTTTAAAACCAAAATTACGATAAAATTCTTTTATAAATATTTTAGATATACAATATCATAGTTTTGTTCCAGGTAATTTTCTTAACAAATTTTGACTACAATATCAGAGACTGAATTTTTTTTTTTTTTTTGGAGATGTGTAGATTACTCCAAGAAGTAGTTTTTTTTACCCTTACTTAATTTTCCCAATTTGGAATTTAAGCTTTTTTTGTAATTGGCCTTTTATCTAAGAGCAAGTATAATTTTGAAATTTTTCTAAAATAATAAAATATTTCATTAAAAGTTTATTGACCACAGTGATTTAAAATCCTAGTATGATAAAAAATAGACCAAGGAGAAAAAGTTCAAGAAACAAGAAATATTTGCTCAAAAAGGAATAAAATAAAATTCCAAACAAGAAAAAAAATATCTAGCACCTCTCAAATAAAAGTCATCGGGTGATAAAATGATAAAAATAGATTAAAGTATTCATAATTTACCTTGTTAGTTAAACACTTTGAATGAATTTATAATAGGAATTCTTTTCTATGATTAATCACCTCTTAATTGAAATATTTCTAACCGCTTCCTCACAATCATTTTTCTTTAATCTCTGACCTGATTTCAAAACCAAAAGAGATAAATAAACAACAGTGATTTTTAATATACCCTACCGCCGATACGTGATTCAAATAAGATAAACTTCTATTACCTTGTGAGTTTATCCCATTTATCTAGGTCATATTCACAAGGTTTATATTATTAACGATCTCTATAATCATTCATTGGTCAATTTGGCCACCAAATTAACCAAAAAAAAAAATGGCTTGATACAATAATAAGGTATGATTAAACTAAACTTAAAGTTAATTATCTATTAGTAGCGTAAACGTTATGATGAGGAAATAATTATCACCATATTCCTCCATCCAATTTCTTTTAATTATTAATGCCAAATACATACCAAAGAACAAATTTATTCTATTATTATTTACTAACCATATCAAAATTATTTTATGTAAAACGATATGTTTAACATTTAAGTTTTTTTATTTATTTTACTTTTGTTAGCGTTAAGTCATGTCTTAAAATAATAAACATTCATTATTTATTA
The DNA here is from genome assembly GCA_010014785.2 of Anisolabis maritima. Lineage (NCBI taxonomy): Eukaryota > Metazoa > Arthropoda > Insecta > Dermaptera > Anisolabididae > Anisolabis > Anisolabis maritima. Next base: position 4,375 of record JAAAKE020001588.1, read on the forward strand.
TTTGAAATTCATTAAAAAAAAAAAAATTAAAAACCAACCACTAATTACATATTATTAGTTGTATATTATTAAGCAAAAAACTATTGCCATGAGGAAATTTATTGGATTTATTTATTACAAAAAAAAAAATCAGAATCAGAGGGGACCAGAACAAGAATCACAAAAAAAATCTAGTTAAACGAAAGAATCATTTTAATGTGGAAAATTGTGAAAATTTGTCATTCTTTATTTGCCATAAACCCTTGGTATGCCGGACTGTGATTCATGAGTCTAAATGAGTATGACACCATTGCTTTAGGTATAATAAGAATTAATTTGGAAGAAAATTGAAGTTTCTAATACAATTATAATAATAGATAAATAAATTTTCTTTTTGTAACGGTGTATTGTTACAATAAATCCCAGTACACTTCGTCCGACGAGGTCAAATAGACATAGATACATCTATGTCCACATTTATTGAAATTAATTGGGAGCCAATATAATTAAAGTAAATTATCACTCACCACCAGAAGCGAACCAAACAAATTTTATATCCCCCACCCCCACATAAAAAATGTTATAGTTAGCCTCTACTCTCAAAATCTATTTTTTAATATTTATTTTATATCAGAAATTTGAACTAAACAGTCAATTAGTTTAATCCTTCTTTTCTTCTTTATGAAAGGAAATATCTCATTTGAAAGAAAGTACAAATAATTTTGGGAAATCTGCAATTTGTTTCCTATAATTGTTTTATATTTACAATTTCTAATAAAAAATTTTTTTCAAAGAAAGGTATTTCTTTTGCGAAATTAATTATTAATATGAAAACAAATTCTCATAATTAAATATTTAATTTTTATTGTTTAAAATAATCCATTCATTAGTTTTTTATTAACGGTTTATTAAAATAAATTAAAATATATATATTCTTACCAGTTTTTAATAAAATTCATAAGAAAGAAAAAACTTTCTAACTTTAATATATTATTTATATAAATAAATACATTTAATTAGGAAATGAATAATTAAGGGATGCCCTTGCTTTAAGGATATTACCTTGCTCTACAAGAAAATAGAGTCAATATCCCCGGAGGGTGGAGGTCTTGGTCAAATAAAACAAGGTCTTCGGCCTCTAAAATCAATACGCGCATTCAAGTCTCCGAAAAATAAAGCGGAATTTCTCATATTACGTCAGACTCTCGAGTCAATTGGGGCCGGATATTAGTTGAGAAGCATTTCTTTATCTTAAGACTGAAATATATTGAGAGTATGTGTGTATGAGTGTGAAAGAAATTTGCTGGAGTCTTGAGCCACACCCGGCACTCCTGAGGTCAGCCACAGATTCGTGACTCATAGTTGTCTAGGGACAAGATTATTCGCCAAAATCCAAGAATAATTAATCTTTTTATATCTCTTAAAGCAGTGCAAAAAAAAAATGATAATTTATATTTAGAGATTAACGTATTTGTTCTATGTACTAACACTGAAACTATTTTTAATATACCATAGCTTAGATTGCTTATTTTTCTAAGTTCTCATCAGATATTTATTTTTTCTTGATATTAAACTAAACTAAAATAAATAAATAAATTTATTTACGACCTGCTTAGAGGCACAAGTCCTCGTTGGCTAGGTCCAATCAAACACAAATACAAATTTATAATAAAATAATTTTCTCCTATCCCACATTAAACAAATAAAACATTTATTTAAATTATATTGACTACGAATTAATTTAAATTTAAAGTAACTGTTCTTATATTTTAAGTATCGCCCTAATATATATGTACCTAATATAATCTATACTTGAAATTTAGTTAAACTTTAGCCCTAAATGGCCGAAAAAGAATTAAAAAATTCTGACTTTAGTTTGGGATCTGCTAAGGAAAAGTAAAAGCCCATTATGCCCAATTGATAAATAAACTTTTAAAAATTAGGTCATATTATTACAAATTTCTCATCCACATGTGTCATCAACATTCTCGAAATTTATACCTTTTTTCCTCAGATGATCTTTTTCTTGACGAAGGAAATCTTTTATTATAATTTATTATGCAAAATAAACAGGAAAATATTATATGTATTCTTTTAAAGATTTCAACAATTTTAATAAGCCCAGTGAAATTTCAAAATGAAATTTTTTCTGACCTATTAAGAAATGCAATAAAAAAATAATTATCGAAAAATTCAATAAACATATTATTATGTTTAACAAGAGATCTACAAATTGGTATTAATCACAGTAAAAGGAGAATGTAGGGGCCGAGTCATCCAACATTTGGAGAGTGAATTCAAGAAAGAAAAAAAGAAGGTGAGAGAAAGATTTCTAAGAAAGAAGACGAACGCACTGCAAGCAGCAACACATGGAGGTATGGAAAGCAACACAGCAATTGGTGGTTTTCCTTGAAAGTCAGACCAGTCATTCGCTCAATGGACCATTCTTTTGAACAGGCCTCACGAATCCTTGGGTGAAATATCCCCTTCTGGACTTTCTGTTTAAAGAAAAGAACAACCAATTTATATATCATATATACGATCCTTTAGAGAATAATATAATATGACTTATAAATTTTGAGAGAAGTAAATTGACACAAAGCAGGAGTTTTTTTATAGACGGGAAAAAATTCAATCCCCAATTAGTTTCATAAAATACACAAATTATTTCTCTCTCACTCTTTTTTTTAATAGACATATGAAAATGGAAAGTACAGCCAACCTAAAATCTAGTCACATTGGCGGGGAGGAGGAGGGCCAAACAACTCATGAAATACCCCCATGCCTCCTCTCTTCTCTTTCTCCTTTGTATTATCCCGAAATTTGGAGTCAGTCAGCCTCACTCTTGGGAAGAACCTGTCGGGGGAGGAGTATCGACAGAAATGTCACTCTCAGCTCGGGTAACTTAGAGTGAAAAGAAAGAAGTTATTAAAAAAAAAAAAAATAAGAGAAGGCGGATTTCTTTATTCTCAATTTTATTATTGATTATGTAATTCCTTATAAATTAAACAAAATACAATCCATGCGTTATATCCTTTTAATGAAAGGAAAAAAAAATAAGAAAAATTAAACTTCCTTATCCTTTATTTATTTATTTTTTTGTTAAAATTCATCCACTTACAAATTAATTTGTAACGTATATCCGGAGAAGATTTTGTATTTTTTTTATAAGAATAATTGTATTTAAGTATAATAAAAAACATTTATATTACCCTTTTTTTAAATTATATTCTATATATTTCCATTCATTTTTTTGATCGGCCATCACTAAAAAAAAATTTTAAAAAAACTTCAAATAAGAAATTAATGATGTTTTAATGGAATGATGAAATTCTAATACTTATTTTTAGATAATTAAGAACTTCTAGCCTGTTAAAAAATGTCAAATTTAGACGAGTGACATAAGGGGAGGGGTATATGCCCCAACATCCGAATGTTTAGTTTAGGGAAATACTCTATGAAATAAATAATTTTATGGTGTCCACTTGAAAGTATTTATTTCTTTAAGAACGACATAGCCAGTAAAAAAATTGGAAAAGAAACTGGATCAAGCGCCCCCTATTTGGGATTGGAATATTTGGCAACATTGTAAGTGAAGGCATAAAGCTTATATATTTGAAAAAAAATCAGGAAAATGAACTCATTTTTAATTTTAATTTGACCTTATTATACGATTTATTCGTTTTTTTGTCTCTCTTTATTTATTTATTTTTTATTGAAATGAGTTTTCAGCTAAGATTTCGGTATGAAATTTTAATATTCTATTAAAAATCACTACTCTTTGAGCTTTTTAAATATTTAATTTCACCTATAACTTTTAAAGTATTAAATAATTAAATCTAAGGATTGGAGACCTTCACTTTTGTCCTTTAACATCTTTAATTCTATTTCATCAAGATTATATTACAGGCTGTAAAATATCGACTCTTCTCCTCTCTATTTTCAATTAAAATAAAAAAAAAAAAAAAATGTTAATTTTTTCTGAAAAATTAAAATTATTAAAAAAAAATTTTCTTAGATAAAGATACCGTTATATTTGTTCGTATAAAAATTACCTTGTTAAATTAAAAAATAACAAAATTTTTGATAAATATGCAAATTTTTATCTCAAGTGATATCTTTTTTTTTTTTTTAATTAATTAAATCTTGAAAAACAAGTTTTTAATAATAAATAAAAAATAAAGATGAAAAGAAAAAGGATGTATAATTTGATTGTAATTATATAATAACAACAATAATATTTAAGAAATTTAAAAAAAAAGTCACGATTTTGGAAAATTATTCTATTAGTAATTACTCTTAGCCTTGTCTCAATGACACAAAAATTAAAAAAAATATCTTAAAAATGTCGCTTGTATCGAGAGTCCGTGATTAAGATACAGACAAGCTCAAATCATAAAGTTTACATAAGCAAAAGCAACGGAATGATTTAATTAACATCACAATATCGGTTGTCCCGTTAATAAATTTATATGGAGATCCAGACTCTTCCTTTGTCATTGTAATTATTTATTTCTCACCGATTTCCGTTTGACCTTTTTGGTAATTAAAAAGTCACTGGCATTGGAATATCAAAGAATACAAAAATAATGTTTATTAATAACAAGTTAAATAATAATAAATCAAAACTTACTGAAAAAAAAAAAAAATAAATAAAACTCTTCAAATGTTTATTAAATATTCATTTTATTGAATCTATTTTTATTGATTTACTTATTAGAATTACACAATTGGATAAAGTGATATTGGAATTAATGATGGAAAAGATACCGTTGAGTAATAAAGGGATGGGTCTCAGTGCATCTGGACAATTAAAAACTTTTCATGGAATTAAGAATTTTTAGTATAAGATTCTTACTATACCTATGTCTTTCAGAAGTAAACTATTCAAAAAAGCTTTTAAAAGGAACGATGATCTAAAAAAATATCGATCATTCCAAGTAATTTTGACAAATTACTAATTACTAGAGAATTTTTGTTTATACAATAGTTAGATGAAAATATTATTGAACAAAATAGATAATTAATTTATCCAGAAGAAACTCGGCCATTTGGTACAATTAGGATGACTCACAAAACAGGCTCAATTTCAAATAATTTTGAATTGAGATAGGATGGAAAATTTATAGAGCAAAAAAAAAAAAAAATTTAGACAAAGATAATCTAGAACGAGTAAAAATAAATGTGTCTTTTCAAGGAATGAAATTCTAAAAAAATCGATTATTCTTGTTACGTTGTAAAAAAGTTTTTATAAAGATATTAACACTTTTAAGACACTAATTAAGTGCTTTCTCTAAGTCTTTAGGTCTTATGTAGAAAGAGAGATACTGTAAAATATCGAAAGGTGTGAACAGGAGTAAATTAGTAGCCATCGTTATCTTAGAGGTATTAATATTTTCTTTTTTCTTTTTTTTTTTTCAAAGTCAACACTTGTTTATCCTACTAACATTAATAGAAAAAACATGGTTAATATTAATAATTAGTGCCCTTTTAACTCTAGAAATTTGAAACAATAATGGAACAAAAATTATTTATTCACCATTCGGGTGATTGTAGTTGCTTCCATTGCCAGTCATTGCGCATGCCCACTCAGTCCGAAGGACATCTCTGAGACGGATATCATATATCTTCTCGAGCCCAACTTGGGGTACATAAATTAGTTCATGTTGTATTGCTGAAAGGTAGGCAACCCAAATGACCAGCTTAATATTAGTTAACAACTGCGTGATCCGCACTATCAAGCACTAACTAAACATAGTACATTTATCATTCGGATTTTGCTTTAAGACCAATCGTTTTGGTCAGGCTTAACTCCCCCCCCCTCCCCCCCTTCGAAGTTTTGATTTTAAAGAAGTATTCTCGTGAAAATTATGAATTTACAAACCTATCCAAATAATAAATAATACATTGATAAATAGACTTAAGTTTTATAAAAATTAAACTCTCCAGGATATTGAAAAGTAATATTAAAAAAAATTTTTATAAATTATGAAAATTTCCCTAGTCATCTGTTAATAAAAAATTTCAATTGTTATATGTATTTTTTTTATTTATATTTTAGTTACATAATTTATTGGATTTTTATATAACTTTTTTTAAATTACTTTATCTTGATGAGCCAAACATTAAATTTTTAAAATAAACATTAAATTTTTTTTTTAATTTACAAACAATAACATTAAACACCTATATTAAGATATGAATCTTCTTCATTTCCTCAATTGAATGTAATAAACATTATTAATATTTAAATATTTTGAATATTCAATCAGAAATTTTTTTCTAAAATAGAAAGTAATTATAGTGAGTGCATTAGTAATTTTTAAGTAATAAAATTAAAAGTCAATTAAATTAAATAGAGTATCAGATTAGACAGAGAGAGAAATTAAGTTTAACGAAGCAGATTATTATTAATATAAAATAACTGGGTTAAGAAAAGTGAGAAAAATTATAACTATTAATTTATAGATTGATTTCATCAAAAGATGAAGAACGATTAACACATTTTTTTTCCATTAATTTTATCAAAAGAAATAAAAGAAATTGAATTTCGAGAGTGAAAGAATGGTCATAAATTTTTTCTTTTCAAAAAAATTTTCTTTTTATATGTTTTCTTTCTGAAATTTCTTTTAAACTTGGTCTTTTTTTTTCTCAATGGTCCCTAGAATTTATCATGTTATTGAATGACTTCCCTTCCAGGTGTTTTTCTGACATACGAATACCGACTGTTATTTATTTCAAAGTGAAAAATTCACTATTTTTAAAAAATATATATATTATCATTAATCTTAATAATATAATTATTTATTACATTGAATTAAGTACTTAATATGAAGGCTGAATTTTTATTCGAAGTTTTAATTAATTTAATTATTTTTTTTTTTAAGACATTTTCAGTATCTTTGGTCATTTAGACTCCTTCCTTATTTATTTACATTGATTGGTAGCCAATATAATATAAATAAATTTTTTTA
>JAAAKE020001599.1:0-10956 GCA_010014785.2 Anisolabis maritima
AATCATTTGAATACCAATTAATGTAAATAAATATGCTTGGATTACATGTTTCGTAATTATACCGTAGTATATCGTTTTCCAATCGCTTCGCATTTTCATCTATTCGTATCGCCCTAATCACTGCTAACGATAAAATCCCATTTTTTTTATCTCTCCTTGCATAATGAAGCCGATAACAAGACAAGCTGACGAGCTTTGAGAATCAGCCGCGGCTCTCGAATAAATTACAGATAACATTTAAAAAACATTTTCATAATTTATATTTTATAAAAATAATAGAGATCTTTAGGTTAATCTCTTAACCCTTTTTCAATTTTTAAAATGGAATTAAAAAGCATTGGTAGGTACTAAGTGTGTGTGTGTGTGTGCGTGTGTGTCTGGAAATTAAGCCCTTTAGGGCTTAGAGCCGGGAAGGGTTGAAAGGGGCTTAACTGCAGGTCACTTTTGGGAAGGGTGGGAGGTCAGGTCCAGCCAGCCCAGTGAGCTTAGTTGTCGAGATTGGTTTTAGGGTCCAACAGGATGCCCACAATCCCGTCGGGATCAACAATAGCAGCAACAGGATTGATTTAATATTATTCAAAACTTAATAAAACCATCAACCAATGGAGAACTCCCTCTTAAGGCCAAAAATGGTGATCGATAACAAATAATAAATAAGTTGTGGTCAGAAATGGCAAAAATCTGGAAAGAACCTTGCTTACATTTTCCTTCACCCATTTTTTTAAATCCAGGAAAAAAATGGGAGGGGGAGGGGAAATGCGCTTAAGCATTTCTGACAATGGGCTTTTGTCAAAAAAAATTCTCAAAGTTTATCAAAATTCAAAGGAAATTAAAAAAAACTATTTAAGGAATTTAAGGGGGCCGTCCGGCGATCCATAAATATTAATAAAACGTTAATTTTGGACCAGCCAGTATTTATTAGATTTATTATTACTGAAGATGTCTCTGTCTTATTTATATCTGATAGAACAGGAGAGCCAAGAGAAAATTAAATAAAACAATTATTTAAATTTTTTTTTTTTCTATTGACCACGTTTCGGATCCAAGTCGTGCCCTTTCTCAGGACAACTGAATTAATGGTATTTTTTTTTAATACCTAATATCTGTGTTTTATAAATTAAATTTTTTTCTATTCGCATCTGTCGACGTTTCGGGAACAATAACCTATCTTAAGGACCTTAAATACAACAATTAAGCACTATTGTGCTTGGAATTGCCAAAAGATGAGATTCTTATTTGTCACGGGGGGGCGTTTCGGTTTAAGTGTTATTGTATATTATTATTATTATTATTATTATTATGATTATTATTATTATTAATATGTATATATATATAAAGGATTTATTATTTTTTACAAAATTTTTTACAAACTTTGTGAAAATATTTTGGTTCATTTGAGTGAAGATGGTTTTTATTAAACCGAAACGTCTCGCTGAGACTAAATAAAGATACACAAATTGGGTCCCACTGCCCAGTTTCTAATAATGAACTTAATTATGTGTAATTGTTGTAATTCAAGGTTGGGAGACGTGAGGCCCCCGAAACGTCAGCAGAGGCAAATAAACCGGAAATTTCTTTGGATTCCTTTATGCTCTTCTTCAAACAAACCAGGTTATAATGGCGCTATTAATAAAATAATAAAAAAAAAAAGAGATCGTCTAAAGAAGCCTTCTAATATTATTTTATCCAAATCAAGTGTGAAGTTGGTTAAACTTTTTTTTTCTTTTGTGAAGAAAAGATAATAAATGTATTTATAAATAATTATAAATTTTTTTTATTATTGTAACATTAAAAGAGCATCGCTCCAAATGAAGCGAATTTTTTTTCGTTGTCTGTCGCTTTTCATAATTTACGTTTGATTGAATCAGATTGGTAGATGATAAAAAAAAATTTAATCAACGTCTCGTTATTTCAATATCTCATGAATTATGACAAAAAGGAATTCTTGCGGACTCGGGGCGAGAGAGAGAGCCTATAACTAGGAAACATTTAATTTGATTAATCGGACTATACCGAGCGGTCAACTTTGCCAAATATTTATTAACAAATATTAGTGGGATTTAAAAGAGATTCTTAATAATGTAAAATGTTATTCAATTAATTTTAATTTTTAGATTTATTATTTGATTAAAATTAAATTTTAATTGCTTCTGTTGATTTTGATTTTGTCTTTCATGCCAATTAGCGATGCTCCAAGCGCAAATTAAAATAATTTGTTCAAACACAATTGCAACAAATTTAGATACAAGTGTTATATATCTTTTAACTCGTGAGAAGGTCTATTATATATTTAAAAAAAAAAAATCTATAGAATTCGGCAGGAATAAATCGAAAAATTAATTAGTGAATTGATCTTTTAGGTTGCCTACCGACAAAAAGCCAAAGGAATTACGCATCCTTTGGTAAATAGCCTTTAAAGGCTCATTCCTATGCAAATGAAATTTGCATTGTTTTATCCCCCAAGCTCTAAATAAGTATTCAGTCTAACGAGCAGTGATATTTTTAAAAATTAAAATTTAAAAACCCTGCTAGTATTGGGAAGGTTGCCTCCCATTGATTCATTGATTTATTTTCTTATGATTATTTGCTTGTTTTTTTTTTTATTTAAGGAAACGCAAAAGAAATTGGGCAACCCTGTCTCGCGAAATGAATCATCGAGGAAAAGAAGACAATTGAACGTAATGACCTCCCACACACATGGATAAGTAAAAAAGAAAAAAGGAAGCAGGACCGCCGAGAGCATGGCTAAAAAAAATGATGAGAATTCAAGTCGCTTGGATTAGATGGATTTATTTGAGGGACCTGAAAATAATATGAAATTTTAAGAAGGGGAAAAAAAAACTTCTGGAAAATACATAGAAAAAAATAGCGTTTTTTATGGAAGGGAAAAATGGAATTTTAAAATTAGAAAAAAAATTGAAATAAAAAAAAGCCATTTATTATTAACAAATAATAGTGGGATTTAGAATAGCCCTTAATTAAGTCAAAAGAATTAATTTTAATTATTATATTAAAAAAATAATAATTATATATCCCTCCCCTCCCTTCCCCTTGGCCAAGAGGTTAAAGATATTGACATTGTCAATATTGATAACCTTCAAAGTCAAGGGGTGTGGGTTCCGATCCCAGGCAGCTAGATGAAAATTTATTTGAATCAATTGATATAAATAAATATCGTATATATCGTTTATATGTCTATATGGCTTCAGATGCCGAAAAGACAAAAAAATTGATATATATATATAAATCTCACATTCTTTATTTGATTAAAATTAAATCTTAATTAATTATATTCTTTGCTTTTTCTTCTTGATTGTTTTTAGTCTTTTCTAAATCTAATGCCATATAGATTTTAAATATTAATCAATATATATTTGCAGGTATATTTATTTATTAATGATTTATTTATTTATTGATTTAAATAACTGCTGTCTAAAACCACATCCCTTGGCTTTAAAGGTTATCAGTATTTGACAAGACAATGTCAATTAATATCTTTAATCTCTCATCCACGCAACTTATTGATTTGAATGGCAATCAGCACTGCTCCAATTGCAACTGGAAATAATTTGTTTTAACAAAGTTGCAACCAATTTAGATACAAGTGTTGTAAATCATTTTATTCGGAAGATCTAATTTTAGAATTTATAAGAAAAAAAAAAAAAACTTTAAAAAATATTCCCACCCCCTAATCGTGCGATATTTGAAACTTCAACACATTTGGATTTAATTTTTGAGGTGGATTTCTTGTCCCATAGACATGTGTGCCTGTTCCTGGGGGGGGGGGTTATTTCCCTCTTTTGGCAAAGTTGAACGCGTTGTACATCAATCCAGATCCGTAATCCGTCTTAGCTCCTCAAATTTAAAAACAACTATAATCTTCTGTTAAAAATTTTATTAAAATTAAGTTCTTTTTTATAAATTTCTAAATGTTACGCCTGGTTAAGGAAATGTGCAGGTGGGTGTGAAGATAGCGTTGATGTTCTAGTTCTTAAGTGTGGGATAAAATTCTAGAGAATTTTTTTTTTCAGAATAGTCCCGGATTAATAATCAGTTACTTGGAATAACAAAAAAGAAACAATGCAGGATAAACGTCTCCAATTCCAGCCCTAATTATCTGAATTTTCGTTCTCGGAAGGTAATTTTGTGGTCACAAATAAAAGACACCAATTTTCCTGCTAGAAATCCCGAATGTCATTTTACCAATTAATTTAAGAGACACTCGGAAGATGAGCGATTATTATAGTAATTTGGGGAAGTGTTTCGTTCGCGATTTCACCGGCTAATCTGTCGAATTGAATGATTCGATATTCGGTTAATGAAATGATAGACACACCTGAATGGTGTCAGAATCGGATCTTCTAGGAAGGCGACGAATCAAACGCTGCAATTTAAATAATTGCCAAGGTTAGAGGGGAGGAGGAGGTTACGGCATTCCTGCGACTGCGACACTTGTTTTTATTTATAATTTTTCTGACTCATAAACGGGGTATGCCAATTGCATTTCGAAAACGGTCAGTGAGACTGGAGGTTACGAAATCGCAGCGAGATTTACTACCACTTCTCTTAGATGACAGATCTAGCCTAGATTTCAGAATTTCACTATTTTGGAAAAAATGATTTTTTTCTTTAAATAAATAAGATTTTTTAACGGAGATGAAAAGCAGAGCGTGAGGCTAAAAGTTGGAGTAAGAGAGCAAACACATCCTGTACATGAGGAGGAAGGTTGAGAAACACTGCGCTAAACAATAGAAAATTTTATATCCATTCATATGTGTTATCATAGATAAGAATGAGAAACAGACTGGCCGTTGCGTGGTCTAAAGCGGAGGAAAAATAGAAATATTAAGTCAACAATTAACAAGGAAAATCCAATTGTTTATTGCTTATATCCTCGATAGTGCAATGGGGATTATGAGGTCTTTATACTAAACAGAGAGAGAATAATCAGTCTTAGCTATAATACAAATGTCAGTATTCTTTGGACATAGTAACTAAAAAAAGTAACAGGATCGATTACTAAAGATGATCCAATTCCAATGCTTGCATAACAATAACAGAGGGAGGGGGGGGGGGAGGAAGAGGGAAGGAGTATGCAAAATTTGGCAACTCACCGAGCGTTGACGGACGTCGGGTGGCCGACCTCGTCGACGGCAGGTTTCCTGAAACAAATAAAAAAAAAAAAAAAAAACGTGCATGAGTGTGCATGTATTTGTGTTTGTATGTGTATTAATAAATATACAATGTGAATGTGCTGAGGTCTTGAGGATTCCTCTGGCAACAGGTGACCTGCAGGTCATTAGCACGGCACAAAGGGCCTCGTTAGCATGCAAACAATTGGGGATTTGACAAACAAACAGAGAACCCCTCGGATTGTTCGTTCGTTTCATATCGACGAGACAAGTGAGAAATGTCTACAGAAAGATTTATCTTTGAATTTTCTAAACATTCTTGAAACTTTTTATTACCAGCTACGAACAGAGAGAAACTTTCCTAGCATTTCTTGAAAATTTTATAATGAAAAATGTAAATAATCACACGAGTAAAAAAATTTTTATTAATCATTTCATTTCAAATGCCTGGCCTTCTGAAGGCTTCCCCTCGCTGAATCTCCTTTGATTATCTATTTGGCATCTCTCCCTGGGAACAGCTTGAACTTCATTTTAATTCTTTAAAAGAAAATTAAAATATATTTTTTAGCATTAAACCAGGGCTGTCCAACCCGTATATGGTCCAAGCAAGATAAAATACTCCATTATAGAAAAAAAATTTTAGTTACTCAAATATCAAAAGAAAAAAAATTAATCCTTTCCTACAATGTTTTTCTTTCCGAAACTGGAATCATGTAATGAGAATTAACATGTCAGTTTTGAAACCGGGATGAGAACGAAAAAAAAAAAAAAAAACGTATTTAAATCGAGACTTGTCAAAAATAGTCATGTAAAAGCTCAATGAGCTTATCGAGTTTATCAAAAGAGATTTAGACGCACGTCAAAGAGAGAGACGACTATGTTTATCGAAACATGAAATTTAATTCGGAAGCCTAAAATGGAAGCCCTTAGAGCTCTATATATCAATAGAAGATAAGGGTTAAATATTTTATAGAGAGTAAAAAAAAAAAAGAACCATAAAGAAAGCAAAGCCCTGGGAGAGAGAGAAAAAAGAGAAGGCATTCTTTTCTTTTATAAAATTCCCTGGACAAGATATTTCATTTTTGACAACGTAATCTCTTTGGACCATTTTTAAATGGTTTTGTCGAATTTTCTCTCGGGTTCCTTCGCTTCAGTAATTGCGCCTTCAGGGGGTAGGTAGGCTTACTGAATTTACCAGCGCTGGTAGTGGCCTTTTGAGACCGGAGAGAAAAAACGCCCCCGGGGTCAAACCCTTAAATTTATTAAGTAAACTTGCAGGCAGTTTGCTCCTCTTCCTTCCATTTCCTTTCAATTTCAAAAATTTTTTAAGAAATTACCTCTAATAAAATTTTATTAATTAAAAAAAAAAAAAATGAGAAAAAGGAATAAATCTGTGTGATTAGAGCACATCACATAACTTTCTCTTTCCTGTGAGAAAGTTATCTAATGTGCTATCATACAGGTGGGAATGGAAATATTCTCTATATAGTTTAGTAAATCTAATGACCTTTTATTTGAAGGTTATTTCTTTATATGATTTTTCCGAAAAGTCGTCTAGTAGGATTTTTTTAATAAAGCTCTGAGAGTAATTTCAGTTGAGAGTGTGAAATCAAAAAAGTTGGAGAGCCTCACACCGGGACTTCAGGAACTAAATAAACGAGTGTAGGGAAAAAATAGGACTAGGAACTGTTTAGAGCCCCGGTTAAGGGAGCCGTTGGGTCAAAGGGATTTCCAATTGACAAACGGACGGAAGGCGCTCTTCGTCAGTTTACTACAAAGCACGATTTTGTAGTTGATTTGTAAAAAAAATATCCATTCGTTTGCAAAAAAAAAAAAAAGGTGAATTTGATTTGTAAAAGGATAAAGTTCAATACAAAACTTGAATGGATATCAAAAATAAGTAAACAAACTTTTGTTTTTCTTAATTGACAGTAAAGCAAAGGGCCAAGGACCCCTTTTGAGAATAATATATTTAAATTTAATTAAATAGAATTAAATTAATAAAACAAAAACTTGTATCGGCGTGTCATTCAAGTCATTCATTTACATAGGGATGTATACAAAAACAAAATAAAAAAATAGACAACGAAGTTGCAACACTCTCCCAATGCGCAGCCTTTTTATTAAAATGTTTTTAATTTCGATCTAATCACGAGGTACTTACCCTTTATGGTTTCGCTCACCAAAGCAATGCAATCGAACTTTTTTTGTCAGCTTGCTAAAAAAGGTGAAAATTTGTCAGAACTTAAAAAATTATCATTTATCATTACGTTTTTGTATTCGGAAAATTAATCTCATCAGATGAGAAGAGAATCAGGTAGAAAATCATTTTTAAAAAAATCTTTTCAAGTCGACGTTTCGGTGCTTTCTTCAAGATTTTTAAATTAGAGAAAAACTTTAAATTTTAACTCTTTTGGCTGTTGAGTCCATTTGGACTTAAAGTTATATTATTTTAAAAGTCTTTATCGGTTCCACGGGACCAGCAGCTTAACAACAAAGATTTCGGGTGGCCACGGCTAGGGCTGCCGGATAGAGCAAAACAACATTTCGTATTCAATGACGTAACAAAATATATGAATCAAATTTCTAAATAGATTATATATTAATATTATAATATAAAATGTAATAAAATTCTTAGAAAAATTTAAAAAACGTCCCTGGTGCAACAATAAAATTCATTGTTCTTCTTTATATCTTTAGCTGCATGATAATTATTCCTACTTCTAATAATTTCTAAATTTTAGGATATTGAAAAAAAGGAGTCGACGGGCTGTATGATTTAAAATGTTATTTCTAGATGGCTGGCGAGAGAAGAAAGCTTGGTTCCCTTCTCAATCCTTTATTGCTCTCCAAATGCTCGTCTTCTGACATCCTGATGAAAGTCGAAAGACGGAACCGAAACGTCGACATGTGTTCGGAGAGAAGGGAAACAAGCTTTCCTCTCTCCTCTGGCTGTCATCCATCCAGAAACAACAGAATGTTCTATTTTTTTCTAGTCAATTAATTTTTTCAGCGAAAATGGTCATCCATGGACTGAGGATAGTAAAAAATTTGCTGGAGAAAATTTTATTGAATTGCATTTAGGACTAAACTAAACTAAAGAAGCAAGAGAAAAAAGAATAAATAAATCAAGTTAAAATATTCAGAAATAGTTGATCGTTAGAGGGAAATGAAAAAATTTATTAGCTTTTTTCATCCATCGGCATCTCTTGAAATTCGACTTAATTTCTATGGCGAGCTCTTCCTTCTGAATTGTTAATTCTCCTTATTTACCTTTTCTCTTTTCAACTCCTTCTGTAAATAATAGTTAAATAAGTTGCCGGAAATTTTTTCAATACCAGAGAGACTCGACTACGTCTAAAAGTAAACTGAAATGACATTGCAGCTCCTATTCCTGGTTAAGTGCTAAAGGACTCTTTGTGGCCTTGTAAATTCCTAATTCTTTTTAATATTGGAAAAAATAAATATTAACTGAATTTTAAATATGCAGAACAAAATTACGAATAAAATTCTAGTAAAGAGAGAGTTCGAATTTCTTTTGGCACGTGGGTTAAGGTTAGGATTTCATAAAGATTTAAGGAAGCCTATGATCTTCAACCCGTTAGCAACATCTCTGATGAGGATGAATTGCGACAATAACAATAAATATTCAATATATTATCGATTAGAAATTACGCAATAATTGAGACCTTATTATTAGAGAATCCGAGGAATATTAAACAAAATGGAAGATTGATTCAATATCTAGGAAGAGGAGGTTGCAGCCAAAGAAATTATATAACAATATTATTTGATTTTTGATTGTCAACGTTTCGGACTCAAATCGTGTGGAAATTTCAACGTTAATAATTCATTAATTTAAATTTATATTCCATATGAGAAGCCAAAAGCAAGCAAGTGAAGAGTATATATTGAAACAAATTGTATTATTACAATTTAATAATATAAATATAAAATACAAAACACCACACACTATTATCGTTTAATTGTCCTGATGAAGGACACAATTTATGCCCAAAATGAATAATAATTTTATTTAATTTCTTTGGCTGCAACCTCCACATCCTAGGCAATAAATAGACGTAGAGAAACAAGTTAACCGACCGACGGATTTCTTTCAAACAAAAATCCTGCCAGTTTTTGTCTTAAAAGAATTTGTTTATTCCCGCCGTTAAAAATAGTGACATTGTTTATTTATATCAATTAATATAAATAAATATCCCTGGATAATTATATCGTAATCTTGAATATTATATATAATGTTTAAAAGTCTAGATGGCCTCAGATGCCGAAGTGACAAAAAAATTTATTTAGCTTAAAAATTGATAACAATCAACGCATCTATTTAATGGATGAAAAATAGTTTTATTTTTTATCATCCTTTGAAAAAATTGAAATAATCAAATCGACTGTCATCTTGTAATGTCTTTGTTTATGGTCAAAATAATCCATAAATCATATTAATTCTAACCTGAGGATGAAAAAAAAAATGAAAAATTCCTTCGCTACTTTTCTTTCAAGTTGAGACCTTGAACTATCAATGAGGAGAAATATTAGACCAGATTTTTTACTATCAAATTTCTTATAAAACTAAACCGTGCTTAATTCGAATTAGAATAATGGAAAAATATTTCTATTTTTTTTTTATTTTACGCATTTAGCCAACAGCCATTGGGCTGAACACGATTACAAAAAATATTACATACAAAAAGATATATAGAATAAACATACAAAAATGGTTTGTTTGTTTTTATACATTAGAGAAAAAAAACTCCAAGAAACATAAAACAAGATGGTAAGAAATTCATAATTTACATAAAATATTATTTCACATTGTATGTGTTCAATGTAAAAATAAATGCTTGTCAAAAATTCCGTTCGGAAACATTTTATGAGGAAGAAGAGAAAAGTGAGCCAAAGTGATTAAGTCCACCCTCCTTTTGTATTTCTAGTACAAAAGATTCAAAATTAAACTTTTTATGATATTTGTTGGATTTATTCTCTTCCAAGTCGCACACAAGCAGAGATTTTATTTAAAAAAAAAAAAAAAAAAAAGCATTTCTATCAAGAATTCTATTCGAATTAATGCCTTTTAAAATTTTTGTTGTTTTCAGGTTTTAAAAGCCGCTTAGCCTTACCCCTTCGTTATGCGAACTTTAATTTAAGCGATGGTCCCTTTATAACATAATTCTTTTATGCATTCGACAGTCGATTTCTCTAATGGACCTGAATATTGAAATCATAAAAAGTAGAATATAAGGCGGAGTAAGTTAGACATTCACGATTATCCTAAGACATTTTTTGACATTAATCGTGGTTTATTTTAGTAATTAAGAATACAAAAAAAAATAAATATTAATATACAATAATACAACCTTTCGGCAAGGACCGTTACCAGGTAGTGCTGAATGTGTCACAGTGAATGCATCATAGAAATAGTGACCGAAACGTTGTATTATTGTATATTAATATTTTTTTTTGTATTCTTAATTGCTAAAATAAACCACGATTAATGTCAAAAAATGTCTTTTATTCGTAATAAAACTGTATTATATATTATATAATATTTTATTCAAATTCTAACGAAAAAATCATGTTCGGCCGTTGGGAAATATATTTTTATTTGGCAACGTTGGCACATTTAACTTTGTCTTCTGACATACACTTTACAAATTAATACAAATATTATAAATATTGTAGAAATAACAAATTTCACATGTATAAAAGGTAAAAACAAAAAGTTGATGATTATAAAAAAATTTAACTTGTTAGTGAAGTCCGTTTTTTTTTTTTTTTTTTTTTTTTTTTTTAATAAAACCTTTCT
>JAAAKE020001610.1:0-11326 GCA_010014785.2 Anisolabis maritima
TCAAACATTAATTTAAGTGAAAGCAAGTTGTTCAAATTTAGCTTCGCGGGCTACTTTCAAAACCTTTGCGGTCGATCGGTCGACGTGTTGGCCACCCCTGCAATAGACAATGTGACGATATACGAACAACAAGAAGTTTCCCACTTATCTTCTTTACTTGTGGCAGAACATTAACAACTTGTGGCACAACATTAAGAAAAATACTTTTTAGAAATTTATTACTATTAATAAAACTCCAATCTTGCTGGATATCTTCTTAAAAAGATTTTAAATTATGAATGCCAGATGTGTGTACTCTTTTTCTGTTCAGAAAACATATGCGACATACATAAATTAACACTTTTAATAGAAAACGAACAGCCTAGCACAATAGTCAAAATGAGGTTGTATTATGCAATTATAGTGTTCTGGAATACACAGAAAGGGCAAAAAAAAATTCAATTTTTTTGTAAACATAATTAAAATGGTCCTAAATGACAACTTATACCAAACCCAGAAATTTTAACTCTCTAACGAATTCATTATTTTAATTTTTTGATGCTTAAGCTGAAAAAATTCACACATATCTGAGAGCTTGCAAGATGTTGACAGGATGCCCTTTGTTTTTAAGACATTAATCTATTATTATTTAAGTAAGATCCAGACACCTGTTCATTTTTCTGATTAACACTCTTACATCTGGCCCTGCCACTGATAGCAGGTTATCATCTACAAAGAAATTGATAAAGTCACAATTATGGTAAAAGTTGATATCATTTATATAAATCACTAGGACCCAATACTTTCCGTTAGAGTACGCCATACTTGCGTGATGATGAAAAATAATTATTTATTTTCGTATTTTGTTTACGGATCGACAAGAATTCTACAAACCCCCTGAGCACCGTACTTCCTATTCTTATATAATTTAATTTTTGTATTAAGATATTACGGTCATTAGTTTCAAACATTCTATTCAGATCTAGGAATATAGCTACTATCTATGTCGATCACATCCCTCCAATTAGTAATTGTTAACTGAAGCATTGATTCTAACGAAAACCTAATTGATGCCATTTCTTTTGGAATATTCATTTAGCTATTTGTAGAGAACTCTAGTATTTTTTCTAGAGATGATAATATATTTACTAATCGATATTCACAGGCTATTTTGGAATTGGCACTAGCGTACTAGTTTTTAGTTCCTTAGGAAATATTAACAAACCTAGCATACCCCAGCATAATAAATCTATTATTAAGGATATCATAATCATTTTTTTATCTAGATCATTTATTATTTTAGATTAAATACAGAAAAAGTGTATTTTACTGCTGTCGGATATTCAGATGGTGGCTCGCATTCTGCTGACAATATCATCAATGCTATCAATAAAATAATTTTTAAATAATTCCGCTCTTTCCCTATTATCAAGTATAAAGAATTTCAGATCTTATATACAACAAAACTCCACCTGTATATCTTGACGAAAAGTCACATCTTATATAATTACAATTTAAAACCAATCTCTGTGGTTCAAAAAGATTGAAAATCACTGACCTAGTTTATTTGATTAAGGCTTCTTGAAAGAAGTAAAGGCCTCCATGCCATAAACCAAATTTCATGGGTGAGATGATCCGTTGTTATTCTGACCAAACAACAGTTCAGTGATGATAATCGTCTTGGTAGGATGAGGAGTGTTTTTTAAGGTTCATCCAATTAACATATAAAATTTTATCTCGATTTTATAAAAATAATTACAGTTAATGGTTCACTTAAAAAATAAAATTTTAAAAAACTTATTATCTTAATTTAAAAAATAAATAACAAATTCATTAAAAAAATTATGTTAAAGTATCCTCATGTCGAATATATTCCCCTATATCAGCTTGATGAAAACATATAATAGCCATGGGATCAGCATGTCGACATTCAGCGGTGGACTTGGCAGCAACACCAAAACCCTTAAAAATAAATTTAAACAATTAGTTTATTATTTTTAGTAGAAAATAATTATAAAATTTGATTTTTCGTTTTGTTACGCTCCCCAAGCAAAAAATTTTGCAATTTTTAAAAATACTAAGAAACCAGGATTTTTTATAACCCGAATAATCATTTGTTACCCTCATGACGGTCCCTGGGTTTTTAAGGTTAATAAAAATTACCCTATCAATTTTTAATAAAGATTAATTCATTAAAAGTAGTTGATTACAGATACCATTTGAAATTGTCTTGGTGTTTTTCGACGCGAAAGCGGAAAATCCTGGTTTGAGTCTAGGAGGAGCGAATATGCCCAACCAATCAGAAACTCATATCGCAAATTATCGTAAATATAATAATATATTGACTGGAGTTTTATACCTTATAGCTAGCTTATAGAGAGTTGTTTGAAAACCATCAACTCCGATCATTCGCAACTTTATCATAATTTTCCATGAAAAATTGTTTAATTATATAGAAAAACTAAATTGCAACTTAATGAAGTTATTGAAAGTTGAATTAAGTCATGTCTGAAGTTTATGAAGTAGTTAATTATTATTTTTCTAATGCTAAAATGCATTTAAAATACTCACGAGAGGAAGATCACTCATAGAATATATTACTACTCCTTGGTATTTGGAAGTATTTTCTGTGATTCTTCCTAAACCGGATTTAAGTACATTATTTCCATAAAGAAATTGTTGTTCAGTAGATGGCTTCACCCAAATTTTATGCTAAGACAAAAAAAGAAAAGAAAATATAACTATTACGTACTATAATGATTTTAATAGAAGACAAAGCTGATTGTCAGAAAATATGGGTCCTAAATGATTTAAATATATTCTCACAGGACTCCAAAAATGGAAAAACTCGACTTTTGGCTGGGGATTATTTTGCATATTTATTACTAGTAGAAAGATGGATATATTAGAATGTGAAGTCAATGTAATCATAATCAGAAGTTATGAGATAGCAATATGAGATAGCAAACATGTTTTGCAATTCCAATGTCAAATTTTTAAATATTTTCTTGTAAATGGAAAGGAAAAATATAAAATTTTCTTTAATTGGTAATATTCATATCTGTGGTAATTTGAAAAGTTAACTAAAAAGGGGAGAAATATAGAATTAAAAAAAATTTTAAATATGAAATTTAATTTACCTGAGCATATTGAGATAAAATACTTAGACAAGTGATTTGCAAGTGAAATTTGCCTGATTTCGTGAATTTTCCAAGACATGTTCCTAAACTAATTAAATCATCATGTTTAACATTCGAGGCAAGATTAAGATTTTTTTCTGATATATAATAAATGCGATTATTATGTTCTCGAAAACAAAAAGTTCCATCAGGCCTATCGATTAATAGTTTAAGATTTCCACCAATACTGAAAAATAAAAATATTTATTAATTTAAATAATTTAATATTAATATTTAATATATTATGATAAAACAATACTTTCTCCTATATATTACATATATATATAGGTAAGAAAGTAAAAATTAATAACTTACTATGTTCTTAATTTTTCAAAAACTAATTTGGTTTTTTCATCATTTAGTGGCCTCATTATTTTTTTTTAATAAAAACTGTTTCAAATTAAGATATATTTAAAATAATAAAATATATCTTGTAAAATAAATTAATTTTTTCTTTTATAATTTGATTATAATCTATTAAAAATTTAAGTATTGTAGCACGTGTGAAAAGTATAAAGCAAAGATTACTAATATTCAGATAAGTCAGAACGTGTATATAGATGTTACCGAGTTTTACGGCATCTCTTATCAAGCTGGAGAACTAATATTTAAAATTCCATGGAAAAATATAAAATTATCATAATCCAACCCATTCCTTATTAAACCTTCCAATATATCTTGTAAAATAAATTAAATTTTTTCTTTTATAATTTGATTATAATCTATTAAAAATTTAAGTATTGTAGCACGTGTGGAAAGTATAAAGCAAAGATTACTAATATTCAGATAAGACAGAACGTGTATATAGATGTTACCGAGTTTTACGGCATCTCTTATCAAGCTGGAGAACTAACATTTAAAATTCCGTGGAAGAATATAAAATTATTATAACCCAACCCATTCCTTATTAAACCTTCCTTTCCATTGTTATATTACTATAATTATTAATTTTATTATGTAAATAAAACGAATAAAATAGGTAATAGGATTTAAAATTAATCCAACTTTTTTAAAATCAACTATTTCAGGGAATTAGTTAAGATTATTTCTTATAGATGGCATTAGCAGTTATAATAAGACAAAAATTTCTTTAAATGAACTATTTTCAGGGTTTAATTAAGACTATTACCTATAGGTGGCAATAGCAGTTTTAATTACTCCAATGTTATTCGCTTTTTCATATTGTCAATGGTATTGACAAAAATCAAGAATATACAAGAATTATTTAATCAAAATTTGATATAAATAAATATGTCTGGATAATATGTATTGGAAATAAAAATATAATTTAGTTGTTTATAATCTAATAGTCGCAGAAAAGATTAAAAAATAAATATCAAATAATTGCTTTAATTGTATTTGAAAATATTTAAATAAATTATTGGAACACTAAATGAGGATTTTTAAAATATTTATTAATATTAATCATATTTAAAAGTTTAATTTTTGATTCATATTTGCTTTAACCCTGTTGGCAACTTTGTTTTATTTTCTGTTGCTCATTTCATTTATATTTTTCTAATCAATTGTCATATTTATCAATTTTTATTAAAATGTTTGGTGATATTTTTTAATTATTTAAAAAAAATATATTTTGCCTACCAAATCAATTAAATATAAAACATTTAAAGAAAGGATGTCCGCCCCAATGGAAAGAATTCAAGTTTTAGATACCATTGAAAAAGATATCATCATCTGTCTTCAAAGTGCAGGTTAAAAATTTTTTAAATAAAAATGCTAATTTTTATATTTTTTATCAAAAAAAAAAAATTAACTCTAATAAAGAACAATTTATATAATTATTTATTTTTTTTATTAATAATATTAAAATCCAAGGTATTTTTCTTGAAATCTTTTTAGAATACTATATTAAATAAAATTATATTTAAAATTTATTTCCATTTTATAATGTGTAGAATATTTCTTCAGGTCTCTGAATTGAGAAAGAATTAATTTAGGAATCGTCAGGCAATTTAAATAAATTTCTTCGTTAATATTAGTTTTAATCATAAATATATATAATTTATAACTACACAGTATATTTTATAATTTTAATGTTAGTTTAGAGTAGAAAAGATTTGGTGGCTATGTGAAAGTTATTCTTGGGAGAGGGCAAGTTCAGCCAAAATAAAAACCTTTACATGCTTGTCGATCTCGGAGTAAAATTTATTGTCTCATCCTCAGTCCAATTGTTAGAATAAAGTTAGTCTTTATACACATATGTATATTACTAATACAATGAATATTCTCACAGTGATAGTAAGAGAGAGAGAGTATCACAATAATCTATTTTTTAGTCCGAGGATAAGACAATAATTTTGTCTCGAAACGTCTCCGAAATCGACAAGCATATAAAGGCTTTATTTTGCCTGAACCTGCCCTCTCCCAAGAATAAAAATTAGTTCTTCTCCGTACCATGAATAGTTAATACAAGTATCAACATGAAAAAACTAGACCATTAAAATATAATCAACTTAAGCATAAATACTTGAATGATGAATAAATAATAAATAAAAAAGTAAATTTTTTTATTAAAATTTCCAACAGCTTTTCTATTGTTAGTGCTACTTTTATGACTTAAAAATTGAATTTTCTTTCATTTTTTAAACTATAAATTAATCTAATTCAAAAAAGTAATTGTGAATAAATGGTAAATAAATAAATGAAAAGAGATTTATATTTAAATATATGAATTGCACCTCTATAAGAATAATTTAAGGTTTAAGGTAATAACGATAAATATAGACAAGAGAAGTTACAGTCTGAAATGTATTTCAATTTTGATTACAAAATTTAAGTTTACAAAACTTAGCGATTAGAATAGAAAAAAAGAAAACTGGACAATTTTTATTTTTGGCTTTAATTCTGGTATATATATATATATATATATATATACCTGCTGCAGAGCCTGTCTTCGGTCTAGTTTTCCTTAATAAAATTTGCATTCCCACAATCTTATCTTGGAAGAACAAATTTTTTATTATTCAAAAAATATGTATTTAATCTTTATTTATTTATATTTTAAATATCTCCATTCTTTAGATTATTGATTTTATTACAAAAATAGTAAACATTTTTAAATTAACTTCATTAATTTTCAGGACATGCTCTTATGGAATTGGGAAAAGATAAATCTAGTCAAAAACAAGCTGAGATACATACAAATCAATTTTTGAAAACACTTCATTTAGTTGAGACACGTTTATCTGAACAAATTACTTACTTAACTCAAATGTCCACTGGTAAGTTGAAAGTTTTAAGTTCATTTTATCTTTATGTCAAACATTAATAAATTTCTTCTCAAATTATAAATGAATTTTATGAAAGAATTTCAAAATTTTTGATTGATATTCAAAAAGTATTCTTTTAATAATCAATATTTCGATCTTTTACACACAAATAAATGGAAAAATTTTATAATATAAAATATATAAAATAAGGAGGCCTCCAACTCTCATTTTATCGATATATATCACTAATATCTTTTATCTTATATACTATCCGTATCAAAATAAAAACAAAGAATTGTTTTGTATTGAATATACACAACAAAATTAAAATCAAGAAATTTCATAATGTTTTTCCTTATTATGAAATAGATTATTTTTGAATTTGATACTTCTAATTAAGCCGAAACAAAATGGTTTGTTCAACTTTCAAGATGATAATGGGCAAAGCAGGATGCACCGGGTGCAATATCTCCAGAGAATTATACACATCTTTATAAAAATTAACAATAGGATCAACAGCAATCAAATATTTACTTGATAGCGCCCAAGGCTCAATTTGTTAACTGCTATTGACAACTGAGTTTAATCGCCTGTTTTATACATATGTGTATAATTGAGGATGGACTAATAAATCTACTGGTAATTTTAATGAACCGGGTGCATCCAATTTCGGCTGGCATTTTCATATTTCTTGTTGAAAGTTTACATCATAATCACATCTCCATTCAAGTGTTTATTCCGTTTATTTTAATACGGGATATATTTAGTCACATCTCCCTGAAATCCAAATTTTACATTTAAGTTTTTGTGTGAAATTTTAATCAGATAAAAAGATAAATATATGTAGAGGGCTTTGGATTAAAACTGTATTCTCTTTTTTTTTCTTTTATTTTGTGCTCTTATTTTCTTTTGTTTTAAAAATATGTCATCTTTTCAAATGGGCAGAGGAGTTGCAGAAATAGAAATTAACCACAAAAATATGAAGATATACAAGCGATTATTATTCGTTCAATATTTATATTTTATTACTTTCCGTTTCAGGTCAGCCTCATGAAGGTTCAGGATACGCCTCTCAAAAAGTTTTACAAATGGCTTGGCATCGTTTAGAACACGCTCGAAGCCGTGTTAATGAACTTGAGAGAATCAAAAATAAACATTTACAAGGACGAGCAGCAATGTTACAGCAAGGATTCAAACAGAATGGATCTCAGCAGCCAACCTCTGGCTAATTGCTTTTGGCCTTTTCCTCAAAATGAGACCATGTCGTTTCATTCATTTAAACCGATAGTTGTTAACGAAGGGAAAGGATTTTGTTTTGACACAACCAACTTTTGATGTTGATGGGAAATATAACCTTTGATTCTTCCGTCATAAATCAAATTGGCTACAATACATTCTGTTTCTTCAGGCGACAAGTCTTCATATTGTACAAAATTTAGAGCAGCATGAAATGCAGCCAAAGGAATTTGATGCATATTCAAAATCAAAAATCTAAAAAACAAAATTTTCTTTCATCCGATTGTTTTTTTTTAATAATGAATAAACTTACACTTTTTTAAAGAGATTTCTTAGAGCAATAATTTTTAATTTTTCAAGAATTAAAAATATTCCATATTTGGTAAAAAAAGCTTCATTTTTTTTTATTTCGTCTGAAAATTTAACAACGTTCCCTTGAAGAACGGCTTCTGTTACAGACCAAAATGGCATAAGAGAATATTTCATAAGAAGACTTTGTTTTGGTCGATAACCCTAAAAAAATTTTTATAAATAAAGAAATTTTTAATTAGTTGTTTTAATTTTACTTTTATATCTTAAGTAGAGAATTAATTTAAAAAAAAAAGTGAGTATATATTATTCATTTAAATCCAAAAAGAACAGATAATTTTAGATTGAGAAAAAAAAATATAAAGTTGTCATTTGTTATAATAAAAAGTACAGTAGTAAGACAAGCACTAAGTCTACAAATCTTAAATAAAAACAAAAAACACCAAATTGGATGATGATCTTATTGGCAGGAGGACAGCATATTTGCCGGATGTTGTTTGTTTATGCAGTCTGCTAATAAATTTGCATTAAGACAGATGGCTGTGGAAATTTTTGAAAGATAGCAAAGATAAGGCAGCCAACAAAAAAATCCTCGTAGACGTAGATCATCACGACGAAAATATAGTCTAAAGGTCAGATGGTTGAGCATTTTCATATAAATTTAATAATAACTAACCATGACGAAAAGTACATTTACATATATATATATAATTTAAATTTTACATATATTTTTGTTAGCTGCCTCACCTCTACTATCCTTCAAAGATCTCTATGTGTTTGCATCAAAATTTACTCGCAGCCTCCATAAACAAACAACATCTGACAAATAAATATGCTTTCTTTCCAGCAAAAAACATCAAATTTCTTGGATTTTTCATAATTTGTTGATTTTTCTTTTTTATTTAGGTAGAATAATATTCTTTTATTCCACAAATATTCATAGTGCTTGTCTATTTTTGAATTAATCCGGTAAAATAATTACAATAAAAGCTGTTTGTTGGAGTGAAAACAAATGGCTAAATAAATTTTATTATAATTCAAATCAGTTAAAATCAATACTAACGTTTGTTTTACTTACATTTAATAGTTTAACAGGTACAAGATAAACTAAAATCATTCGTTTATTTTTTTTGAAATTTTTATTGCATCTTTGAAAGGCAAAAGATAGAGCTTCATCAGCTAAAAAAAATATAAATTAAATTAAGAATAAGAAAATAAGACGTGAGAAAACTTTTCCATACCTGTTTTATAATCTGAATCAAACATAGCTTTACAGCCAACAAAATAACGATAAGTGACCAATTGACTCAGAGGAAACGAATCCCTGAATGTAGATGATTCAATAGCACGGATGAGTGGTTTTAGCAGATGAATTTTATTAATTTTGAAATAGACTTTAAAAAGTTGATTAACTACAGCTAGCATTCCCCAACGTTTCGTTGTCTCTTCAGAAGATCGACTATAAAAAATTAATATTTTAATTAATTTGATCGATTTTATTTAATAGGTTTTCAAGAATGTGGGCAGCCTTTCTTAAATATGATTTATTATGATCCAAACGTTTCGAAACAAGTGACTACCTCAGGAAATATTTTCCTACAAATGTGCATATTTATCTTTTGTAAAAAATGATTAACACCAGAAAGACCAAATGAAGACACCTTGTAACATTTTTTCAGTTCATATTCATGAAACCCTATTAATAAATAATAATTTTACCTAAATTAACCCAGAATTCTAACCTATTTTATAAAAAATAACATGAAATTTATAAAAAATAAAATAAAGATATGTTATGAATATGATATTTAAATTAAAATTCTTATTTGTTTGTCTATATTCAAAATGGAATATAATAATCTAAAATGTTTTATATTAATGATATTCAGTTTAATTATTTGATCTCAAAGTATAAATACATTTGTCTCACTGTGATAAGAACATCCTATGTAATCTTGTAAAAATATAAATGAATAGTAGTATAATTATATCGTTTACATCAGGATGATTGTACAGGTTTTACATTCAAAATTCAAATTTGATCATTCATGAACCTTATCATATATTGATTATTGAGGCTCTATCAGATACCTATATAACAAGGTGCAAAGTACATACAAAGATGGTCTTGTTATATATTTGAAAATTGAGATCTAATAAATTACTGCTCAAAATAAATATTAAATAACATTTTTTTATGTGAGAGGATAGGATAGGAATATAGAAGAAGAAAGCCAAGAAAGGCCAAGGCTTTTAAGAATCCTTTTTATTAAAAAATAATTCTTCCTTACTTATCAGTGGTGCAGAGTCTAAAACATCCCATTAATGTATCGGCCGCTTTTTCAAGTGTCTCCATGTCACGATTTCCTTTTGTGAACAGTTCTTTGTCTGCTCGAGTAGCAATTCTACGTAAATCAAAACAAACAGCAGATAAAACCGGTAGACACCAATTTTCATCCCTTTGTGTTTGCATTATTCGGGTCAATGTTTGGACAAGAATGTTTTGATACTGATAGGCTTCTACATATGTTTGATCATTCACGGCATATATACATCTAAATAAAAAAAAAAGAGCATAAAATTATAATTGTGTTTATTTTAAAGAAAATATGAATTAATATTTACTTAAGGTGAGCAGCCACTATTTCATCAAGAGGTTGAGAAAGAACATCTTCCACGACTGCTTCAGGATTTTCAACTCTAAGTTTACTACTAAGAACATGTCCATGTCGAAAAGAAAGGAGGTCCTATTTAAATTAATTAAAATTATCATTAGAAATAGAAATTTACTTTATTCATTTATTATTATTAGGCAGGAAGTTTTCGTCATTTGAAATCCACAAATACTGAGGTAGAACGAGTTAGTTTAAACGAAGATAAGGATCACCTTACATCAGATTTCAGATAATCTGACCGCTAATTAAGATATGAGTTTTTGGTGGGCCTTAATCTAACAAGTATAAAAAATGTGCTTGGAAGGGCGAGTATTCCAAACCTTCACTCAGTATGGACGTCAGGTCAACCGAAATATCTGAAAATAAATGATGTAAGGAGGTCCTCATATTAGCTGATTTAATTTCTCCCATCCTCTAATCACGGATACTTTTTTAATAAGCTTGAAGCAAAGATGTATTAAATTGTTACGAAAATTCACAGCTTTAATCGCCTCTCTTCCTTCAAGTCCATACTCTCGACACGGATACACCGGTATTTTTAAAATTTTCATATTCTTATTTTTATTAATTCATGTCTTATAGATTTCTTTAGTTTTCGAAATATATATATAAATACACTGACGTGCAAAAAAAAATGGAAAACCTAGAAAAATTTGATTTTTTCAAATAATTTTTAGAATAAACATATTTTATTTAAACTTTTAATACATTGTGTGAT
>JAAAKE020001621.1:0-11326 GCA_010014785.2 Anisolabis maritima
TATTTGCTTTATGACATTTTTAGATGTAAAAAAATAAGCAAAATTATTATTTAAAAATGCACTATAAAAGAGGTTGTTTATTTTTTTTTTATAAAAATGCTGAATATATTTGTCTACAATAACTAAAAAGCTAACTAAAGCGTGGGACTAAAAGGATATGAAATAAAATTTTCAATGAGCTTTCATTTTAATGAGCTAAATATATTTTATAAAAATATTTTCATCTTTTTTTAGGGCATGTTTAAATAAAGCGGTTTTTTTTTTCTTTTTTTTTTAATTTATCTGCAACCGATGACAATGCCTTTTTAAATAGAATTGAGAAAAAAAAACAGGGTGGAGGAGAGAGACGAACTTCTCCCAAGTCTTGTAAAATATTCTTTTTTTATTTAAGAAATTCTAAAATGTCCTAGTTATTATCGACACAGAAGCTAAAATTTCTAGCCAATGATATTATTAGCCCTATTCCCATGAGATAGTATTTTCATGAAAATAGCCTATGATAATATTCCACGTGGATTGTAATAGAGAAAAGAAAAAAATATTTAATGAAGAAGAGAGCTACTGGCCTCAATTCGAGTCAAAAAGGCCGTACGTAGCATCACCTTCTCTTCTCCTCTCTGGTCCATTCCTTCCATCCTCTAATATTCCGTTCAATCTGATCATTCCGTTAGACTTGTTCGGAACTCCTCTGTCCTTTAAAGTTGAGATTTCAGTTCTGGGGGACAAATCCAAAGAGAAGGGGGCCAACAAGTGGGACAGGTTCCTTCGCGAAGGAGGAGCTAAGCTCTTGGCTTATGCCCTTTGCAACTTTTCTTGTGATTAATTTTATATTGTAATATACATATATAAAATGATTGATTTAAAAAATAAATAAATATTCTAAAATGAAATTAGGTTTTTTTTTTATTTTAGAATCTACTAATAATTTAATCAGGGGTTCTTAAACTGTGATCCGCGGATCTCCCGGGGTCCTCTATCTTCTTACAAGGGATCGGCAAAGACAATTTAAAATGAATATTTAATACCCTTTAGGAATTTATATAACTGGAGATCCTCGAAAACCAAAATATTGAAAGGGAGTCCCTGGCAAAAAAAAAGTTTAAGAACAGCTTTAAATCATTTAATGAAAATAGAGTTGCCCAAGATGTTTTAAAAATCTGAGCTGCCTTTAATGAACTAACGCTTTAGAGCCATATGTAAAAAATTTCTACGATACTGCCTGCCACTGTTTTTTGTTCGATCTTTTTATTTTGTTCAATATAATTTAATAAGTTTTTTGTTCTTAAGGCGATCGCTCGATCTTGAGCCGATTTTAAAAGCCGGTAGTGTACCAAAAAAAAAAAATTAAATTTTATGTTTTAACATTTTATTATGTAATCGATAGATAGAATTTTGAAATTCTTGAGCAATGAATTTAAGAAAATTTGAAAAAAGCATAAACTGTAGTGTCATTCCTATTTTTAACAAGAAAATTATCTGACATAATCTCATGTTTAAATAAATTTATCAAAAATTTTATATTAATAATAAATTTATATATTATTAATTAGGTCAGTATGAAGAATGCAATCAAAAGGATTAAACAAGTTTAAGCACTTCTCAAACTCGGATTGGAGATCCTTTGAACAAGATATGAAAGTAATTAATATATCTATATATCCATCTGAAATCATAATCAAAATTACTACAAATTAAAAAAAAAATTATCTAATAAAAATAAACAAAGTGAAGATATAGAGCAAATTTAAAAAAGGGGAGGGGGATTTAAAAAGCGAGATTGATTTGCCAAATTATATATAAATCTAAAAATACGTTAATCTAAATAAACATCTTATTTTTAGGTAATTTTTCAAATAAAATATTAACGAGCAATCATCACGCCAATTACCTATTGAAAAGAGTTATTAGTCCATTGGCAGGCCTAAATGTATAAAAATAATATTTTTAAAATCATATATCTTAAATAATATCAATAATTTAATAATTTGGTAGTGAACAAAAAGCAAATAAATTGTGTTTCATTGAACAGATGTGAGATAAGGTTAATTTGATATATCCTTTGCTTGAAATTTGCCAATCTCACCTTGACCAAACTTTTAAATTCATTATTACTAAAATAAGCTGGGAAATTTCATTATGACAGAAAAAAAATCATTTTCTTGGAGGTGCTGCATAAAAACTTATAATAGGCAATAAATATTCCCACCTCACTTTCTTGGTACTTCAACGCTCTCTAAATTAAGGAAAGGGTTTGGATTGGTTTATTAATGAAATTCCAGCTAAATAAGGAAAAAAAATTTTTAGCATTACATATTACGATGAAGGAAATTTGGGACTATTGATGAAAACAATTTTTCTTTTATGGACAATTAGGCGATAAGTGACCTATTAATCGTTTGACTAATGGGGTTCATAAGAGTGGATAGTATAAAGAAAGTTCATCGTTGAACTCAGTTTAACTTTTTTTTTTTTTTTTTTTCAAGTATAGCTAACTTCCTGTTTTTTCATATACAGTGGGAAAGCTAACTAAAGCTAAAAAAAAATCGGCTATATTTAAACTAAGTTTAAAGAAGACTTTTACTTATATTATCGGCCTCAATAGTTAATCATTTAAATTATGATAAGTACATCACCAATAAATAAAAATTAAATTAAAAAATAAAAACAATATTTTACCAATTTAATAGCAATTATCTGTAGTTTTGGCTTGCTATATTATTAAATCAATATATACATTTTGATCATCAGAATCATAACTCATCGGAATAAACGATTCGCCAGATGTTGATCGAAAGAAAAAAAAAAATGGTGCCTCATCCAAAAATAGTCCACCTACTCAGAGATTTAATAAGTTAGTTGGCGAATATATATATATATAAGAAATTCTCCAGCTGTGTCATTCAATAGAAGTATTCTTTAAGAGTAATGAAAGAAATCAATTAGAATAAGGGCAATTAGAAATTATTATTAAAATTAATTTTAACATCTAAGAAAAAATAGTAGTCATATTTTATAAAATTATTATCTTTACTTAAGTTTGAGTGTATAGAAAATTATTGAGTCACTTATGCCATTCCTTTTTTTTTTTTTTTTTGTTACTAAGAAGGTATTTGAATTTTGCTTACAAGTCTTTATAGCGAGTTCTTTCAACGTTAATCACACTTTTCTTCAAAATCAATAATATTTTGACAACTTGTTAGACCTGCGTGATTAACGTCTTAAACATTGACACCAAGAAAACATTTATTTTATTTATATTACACACTGCAGGAATATTGATTGATTAACATTAAAGACGTGCAGCCATTAGCTAAATGATATTTGGTATTATTAATATATAAATAAATACTCAAGAGAGGACCATGTTAGAAAGTTACAAGTGAACATGCGTCAGTCAGTTCTAGATGAACTTTAGAGTAATTAATCCATTAGTGAGTTGGACTTTCCAGTTGTTTACATTCCAGCAAGCAAAAACGAACGGATTTATGCACCCCGTGTGAAATCCCTTGTTGTATATTTAACACTTATAAAGGCCGATCAAAACCTTCGTTTTATTCCAGCCACTATTATTCCCTTACCAATTAACTAAAGTTAAAAATATTTATGGCAAAAGTTTGTTTTATAAAAAAAAAAAAATTATTGATTAAAATGAGGTAAAAGTTTTCCATTGTGAACTTCTGTTATTAAAAAAATATACGTAGGCTAGATACTTTGTTAATATTTTTATGGATATTTATTTTGTTTTTAATTATTAAAAAGAAAATTGACATCTTTTTTTTAGATGTTTCATTTTATTATCACAACTTTTAAAAAAATTCAACTTCGATTTATGGGAATCGAAACGTTATTTTGTTTTTGGTTTTATTTCTCATTAATTCATTTTTATTCTAATTTCCTTTCATCATCATTGACTACACTTTGAATTAAAATAATTTTAAATATTATTACAATAGTTCAGAAACAGAGAGGATTAGCTGAGGAGATAATATATATTTCATATATAGGTAAGAGGAAGTAAAAAGGAGTTCTACTTATTCTGTATTGAAAGTAATTCAGGTTCAAATCAAAGTTATGGCAAAAAAATTCCTTGCCAATTGGCCAAGTCTAATTCAATGGCCAAAACAAGACCGAAAGAAAAGAATGGACGTCCTAACAACCAATGTAGATGTAAAATCGCTTACTTGGGTCCCATCACTCGTATATTTTAAAGATTGTCAAGCTGCATATACGGCCAAAATAAACAATGTAAAAATTAAACACCGAAGATCTGTATTCTTATTTCAATTTTGTTAGCCCTGACGTAGGTACAACGAAATAGAAATTTGTTTATTTCAACTACCTGGCGGCTCAGAGAGATTCCCCCTTCCATCACCCAATTAAAAAGGAAGGAACAAGTACGAATCCCTTTAATTATTCTAATTATAAGCATCGTTCATAAATTTACTAATAGGTAATATTATATTATCAAATGGAAATTTATATACCCCTCGGTTCTCGTTGTTAATGTAATATATGCTATTTAATTGCAAGTAAAACATTGCTAATTAATCTTCTGTAGTGATCTCAAGAGAACTTGATCTACGGAAGCCCTTTGAAAGGTTTACTCCGGCCAAGTCCTTATTTCCCCATTTTGCTCTTAGGGAAATGTTTATATACGAGAATGAGATGTTTTTTGACAGTTTTGTTTTAGTAAAGGGGAGGAAAGAACCGAATAGGGAAGGAAATACGGAGGCCAAAAAATAAAAATAAACATTTCTAATTGAATATATATATATTTGAAGAATATGGAGCGGTTTTTAATAAAATAAAAAAATTCTATAGTTAGAGCGCCCGGAAGTCCTGTCAGGTGCCTTTACTAAAACTTTTATATTAGTATATTTTAAATTTACTTATTAAAATCATTATCAAAAAATTATTTAATTTATGTGGACGACCAATTAATTTAAATAAATATGGACGAATAACGGATATCGTGCAATACAATTTGTCAGGATGGAAGCTTTCCACTATATATCATTTGTATGTGAAGCGAGAGCTCTAGCTCTGGGGCTATTCTTTTGTTAATAAAAATAAAATTCCATTTTTAGCAACATTTGACACATTTGAAACTCTCTAGTCTCAATTTATCGTTTCTAAATTTTAATGGCCTCCGATGGTGAAAAAAAATAAAAATTTTTAGGAGTTTAAAGAAAAAAAATTCAAACTCGGAAATTCAGAATGGCCACCCGTAGTTTTTTCTGGTTATTCGTGAAATAAGACCAAATTAAGTTTTTTTTTGTCTTTTTCGGCATCTGAGGCCATTTAGACTCCGTTCATATTTATTTAAAATCATTTGGTATTCAATGTATTTAAATAAATTTTTGTCACTTTGAACGGGAAGTGAACCACTGACCTTTGGTGCATGAGACGAGATCTCTCTCTACTCCTGCACCAAGGGACAGGGGTGACCAAATTAATTAAAAGTATTATAAAATGTTATTGGACACTTTTTTCTTTTCGGAATCTTGGGCCTTATAGACTTTAAACGATACACATATATAAATTTATTATAATTATCCATATCCAATTGTTTTAAATAAATTTTCTCCGGACTGACTTTTAAGATTCTCAATATTGACAATGTCAATACCTTTAACCTCTCGGCCACGGGGTGGGGGCTATGGACACTTAAATGAATGTATTAGAAGAAAGAAGAAAGCCAGCATCTCGTGATCTTCGATTATATCTATGATTTTTTGAATATAATATAAATAACATCTTTACCAGAAAAGAAAAAAAAATATTTTATTTAATTTTTAAATAGAGTAAATCTTGTCACTTATTTTATAGAATTTAAGAAAGAAACTTTATAGAGGGAGAGTGAATTTTTTTTTTTTGTAAAGGCTTAAATATAAAATTTCTAATATCCTTGAACAAACTTGGTAAATAGAAACTCAATTTTCCCCACTTCAAGGGACACAGATAGGAAAATCCAATAACATGGCACATTGTGGAAAATTGGAAGGATAACTTAAAGAATTTTATCAAAGAATTATTCTCACTTTTATTCACTGCTTTATGAAAAAAAAAAAAAATTAAAGGAGTTTTGAGAAAAAATTTTTATAAAATATGGATTGCTATTAATAAGTTATATATCACTATTTTATAATTTTATTATGAAATTTTTTTTACGTTAACTTCAAATTAGTGCATTTGAAAGTAAATTTATTTATTTTATTTTCTCTCTTAATAATTGTTGAAATTAAAATTTTTAAAATGTGTAATTACGAATAGAAAATTTTTTTTATTAAAATTAGCGAAATTAGCTTCTAGCCACCATTTTAATCTTATCGATATTTTTTTTTTAACTTATTTCATCAGATTGATTCATTTTACATTTTGGAGAAACTAATGGCTTATTCTCTCCCCTTTCCCAAGAGAATTCTGGAATAAATCTAAACAGTTAATCCTCTTATGGGGATTTTGAAATTGAAATTCGAGTACGTGTAAAAAAGATTTATGAATGTGAACGACATATCGAATAAGGATAAATCAAAATGAATATTTCATTAAACATCACAAAATTTTTAAGTTTGAAATTTTTACACACAGAAATAAACTAATAAAAATTAAATTTGATGAATTAAATATTTCCGCAGTAATAATATCGTTAAAGTCTTGAAAGAATTAAACTGAAATTTAGTGACGATGACGAGATGTGGCT
This sequence comes from Anisolabis maritima, assembly GCA_010014785.2. Taxonomy (NCBI): domain Eukaryota; kingdom Metazoa; phylum Arthropoda; class Insecta; order Dermaptera; family Anisolabididae; genus Anisolabis; species Anisolabis maritima. The sequence goes on from JAAAKE020001621.1 coordinate 6,704, forward strand.
GAATGATACAATCTCTAGGAAGATGAGCTTGCAATCAAGGAAATTAAATCAAAATCTCATTTAATTTTTAATTATCAATGTTTCGAATACAAATCGTGTCCTTAAAGAGGACGATTAAATGTTAATAGTAATAAAGACCAATTATAGAAGGGTATTTCCATTTATTAATAAATCCTCAAGCTAACGTTTCAGTTTTGAATTGGGATTATCTTCAGAGCTGGGATCTTGTTAACTAGGTATATATATTGATATAATATATAAAAGAGGATATCAATCAAGATTAAATGCTTCAATTTACAAAAAGTCTTTACTCGAGACCTTTCACATAGATTCGTCATGCCATCTTCAGCCTTTCAAAGCTAAAAATTACACACAAAAATGATATTTCAATAATTACTGTGAGTATATAGTTGACAAGATCTCAGCTCTGAAGATGGTCCCAATTTAAGACTGAAATATTAGCTTGAGGATTTATTAATAAATGGAAATACTCTTCCTTAATTCGTGTTTATTCCTGAATATCTACTCAGTCATATACCCCATAGATACAATGTTAATAGTACTTGGTGTTTCGTATTTTTATATTGATATTATTGCAATCTAATAATATAAATAGAAAGTTACGAAACAAGAAGTACTATTAACATTTAATTGTTCTGTTTAAGAACACGATTTGTTGATAATTAAAAATTATTTTGATTTAATCTTCTTGGTTGCAATCATATTTTCCTAGAGAGTGAAGTTGGTTAGGTATTTGCAAATTTTTTATGATGGATAGGTCAATTTTATATTATAACTTAATCAAAGCTGTAAAAAAACCAAACTCTTTTTTAGCATTTTATTATATTTGGAGAAATTTTGTGACTGCAATTTAAAAAATGAAAGGGGTTGTGTAGCCAGAGGAAAAGAAAAAATTATACTTTTTTCGGCCGATGTCTCGGATGTGACTTACGCCCGAAAATCTAATTATTTTTTTAATTTCTCCTGGCTGGACAATCCTTTCATTTTATTTTTAGAATCTATCATTGACGTGAAATTTTGCATAAATGAGTTTTTTGTTACTTTGGGTGATTGTCACCCAAAGAAAAATATTTAGCCGAACTCAAAGTGTCATTAATAACTATGATTAAAATTGTTTTCGTTTTTTTTAGAGTAATTATATATAATTAACTAATCTAGGATCCTATAATTTATACTCTGTAAAGTTATCTATTTATAGGCTTTTTATTTTTTGTTTCAAACTCAGAAGTTTAAAATACATTTTAAATTTGTCAGATTATAAGTAATCAACCACATCCTGGTGATTGTGAGACATCTTTTTGTTGACTAATATATTTTAATATCAATATCAATATTATTAAATAAATGGCTGGTCCAAATTCAAAACTTTGATCTCGTCACCAAATATAAATATCAAATTTGAATCTCGGAGGTTTTTTCATTTTTGAGATCTTTTATTCATAGACAATATTTTCCGAAACTGTTCTCTTTCGATATTGAACAAAAAGTAATATTTTTATTAATTCTTATCAATAAATAAAATGTTAATGAATTAATAAAAAAAGAGGTGTATGAATTATAAAATACTTTTAAGAGGGGGCTTGGGTAACCATCTCACTTGTACAATAGAAACAAAGAAAATTAAATACGCTTTTAATTAAAAAACAAAAAGTACCTTAGGCGCGGATATAAAGAAAATGGAACACCAAATTCTGCTATTCTAACCCTCTCCCACTTTCAAATAAACATCTCGCCTCGCTTATGCACGCCAAGCCACAGCTACGACTGAAAGCAGACTCTGAGCTGTGCTCTCTTAAAATGAAATGAGAATAAAATTTGAAAAATAAAAGATCATATATATTTTCTAGTAAGAACAAGATATGTACGATAGAGTAAATTTTTGACCACACTGAGTAGGAGTTATAGTCCTTTTATCTCAACAAATACAAAAAAATAGTTTCGATCCAAAGACAGGTTCCTCCCCTTCCCTATTTATGCTTATCTCTCGAAAGGTGTATAAATTATTCTTTCGTGTTTGATTCTGGAAATCACTAATGGATTTTTCAATTAATTGCTCCAGATGATCCTTGAGATCGGATTATGCATGCTGATTTGTTAATTTCTAGGAGCAATTAATCGAAAAAACCAAACATGAACGAATTTATATAACCCATGATAGATCAGCATATATATGATAGGCCTGTCTTTGATTCGAAAGTATTTATTTGTATTTGTTATGATAAAAGGAAATTGGCTTATAATTTCTTTTCAATGGGGTCAAAAAATTTTTTTTTTTATTCGATCAAACATCTCTTGCTCTTATTAGATATTTTAAAAAATAAATATTTTCAATAAATTAATACTGATTGTTCATTTTATTACTATGCATACGTAGTCCACTCTAGAGGAGCTCTGAAGCCAACAATTAATTCATTACCTATCTTTAAATAACCAAAAACGAATGAATTTTTGCTATGTTACCACAATTAGAATGTTAACGCTTGCTTATAATTGACAATTTTATATGAATAAATGTAAAAAAAAATTTCCAAATTTTCTTCCTACAAGCTATTTTTTATTTACTAAATATACATTTTTTAACATATTCTTTATTATTCCTTCCAAGGAGAAATTTTCGAAATAAAAAGTTTTTATGAGAAAAACAAAGCAAAAATATATCCCACTTAGCATATCCTATTAAAACATTAAAATTCACGGCGTTTTTATTATTTTACCCTAATCATAATAAGATGTCTGGGTTTTACTTTTTTAGCAATCCTGGTGATGGCATTCTACGCCCAAAAATCACCACCTCCTCCGAATGAGAAATTATAGAAAATAATAAAAAAAAAAAAAATTTAAACACGTAAAAACGTTTCAGGCATTTTTCATTACAATTTTCAGCAAATTATATTTATTTAACATGGTATATTTTTGTTAGTGGATTAAATGGCCAGTGGGTTTACAAACCAATTTTGGTTTCAATTACTGCTAAAGTCAAAATTATAAAAAAAGAGCAACTATATGTAAATGTTTAAGCCTGAAGAATATATCTTTAATAATACGAATTCGATTTTAATAAATATAATTTGTTAAAAATTACATTTTTGTACTGAAAAAAGCCTCGCTACTCCTCACTACTCACTACTCCACTCAGTGAGTCTTCTTGAAAACTACTTAAAATCGAAGAAAAAAATTGAACATATATTTATTCCACTAAAAAAAACCTCCTCTCCTTCTATTAAATGAATATTTTAAAATTCATTCTTTTAACTGGGCACGTGTTTTTTTTTTTTTTTTTTTTTTTTTGTTTTGTTTATTTGAAATAGAGGACATATATATGTGAGTTTCTTTTTTAATTATAGACAAATTTAAAATTTAAGTTAAATTTCATGATTTAGGCTATCCATTACGACCTAAATGGAGTTAAATGCCAAAAAATTTGAGGATGATAACTGGCACGTCGCACAACCTGATATACGACGGGGAAATAGTGACATAAAGAGAACAATAGAAATGACAGTCTTAGGACCGGTTTTTTCAGATAGAGTTATCTGACTACTAAACAAAAAGATTGCTTTCAGTTAGCTAACAACTACATGCAAAAACCAATCTTTGGCATGATTAATTTGAAGCCATTTTCTATGAGTGAATAAATTAAAAAATTATTCCATCATCTTTTTCTTACTAAATTTTTGACATTAAAGATTGTTTTAATCTTTTAATTGCTTTACTATTCATATAATATAAGAATAATAATTTTGAAAAAAAACTCAAGAAATCAAAGGGAGTGAAGAATACAACTTATCATCACCCTTCATTTTTATGTTTAGAAATCATTTTTGGGTCAAATCATGTAAAAATAAATCTGCTAAACTGTTTTCTTTGTAACTCCCTACTCCCCACTCTTTTTACTTGTTTAAAGCTCTGGCCTATTTAGACAAACTAAAAAGATAAAGAAGCGAATATATAATATATTCCTCTTCATTATAAAAAATATTTAATTTTTCGAAAATTTAATAAGAGGTTTCAAGGGTTAGTTAGATCTTGATAAAGATAGGTTTTAAATAAAAAATCTTTTGTATAAAATCATTGATCCATCCAACTATAAAATTTCACTTCATGATAAATGAATTTGATTATCAGACTGACTTGTCATTTAAATCCGTTTTTGGGATTTATCATTTGAAAAACATAAGCTGAGAGAAGAGGAATTTTGTTGTTTTTTAAAAATAAAGAGTTTTTCGGGGCGTAGAATTCCCGGGGGTCGAATCCAACATTGGCATCTATCAACTTGTACCAGAAGGGAATTTAATTATTTAGAGTAAAAGTGCGTTAATAAATTCTAAATTTCAATTCAATTCAATTATTATTATTTTGTTATGTAATTTTAGTGAATTCCATATAAAATTTATTTTTTTTAATTCATCTTATTCAAAATTCATTTTTTTTTTCTTTTTTGAAACTTAAAATTTCTTTTTTATTAAAAAAAAATTGCACTATTGAGCCAAACTAGGGATTATTCAATCTTAACTTCTTTCTTAATGTTTATAAAAAAATTTTTTCTTCTTCGTCTATTCATTCTTTTTATAAAATAATTTTAATGATTTTTGGGTTTCTTAA
>JAAAKE020001632.1:0-11325 GCA_010014785.2 Anisolabis maritima
ATATAAAAGGAGATTACAAGATGAAAATCATAAAAGCCGTGAATCATTTTTTTCTTTATGCAATGTTTTAAGCTCTTTCTAATTAGAAGTCTAATAAAAAGTCGATATAAGAGCCCATCCCCTTCCGCCATTATTTTTGCTTTATAAAACTCGTCCGAATCTCGCAATCTTTTCAAGGAAAAAGAGACGAATTCTTCCCTTAGCTCTTGAATAATCCCAAAACCTTTATTTTTTTGCACATGGGACATCCAACGCTTCTCAATCATTCAATGGATTGATTTTACACCAGTTTTCCATTTTGTTCTGATGAATTTATTGACATTCTTTTAGATTTATGATCTAAATGACAATTTTTTTTCTTCAAATAAGTTATCAAATTCCTTTTCTTTCGATGAAAAAACACGAATATATAATATAATAGATGTTTGAAAATGTCGATAAGAAGACATTTCAATTTCTCATAAAAAACGAATCCATTTATAAAAAAAAAACAATTCTATATTTAATAATAATTCAAAAATTCATAATCATGCCATTGAAACGTTTTAGATGTAATAATCAAAATATGTCTATAAAAATTGAAATTTTATTAGATGTATTCTTGTTCCTTAATTAATATTCCTGAGGTATACTTTAAACCAGAAGCCAACCAGATCGATCGCAAAGCAATTTTTGGTCGATCGTGAGCAATTTGGAACAAAATTTGATTATGTACATAACACAACTTGCCATTAATAATTTTTTTTTTTTTTTGAATATATAGTATTTGTTAAATAAATATTAGTATCAAAAAATTGAGCGTCACTCAGTTTTTTTTTTCTTTGGATAAGATAAGATAAGTCTTTAATAGAGACTTTTCAAAAGTATAATCTTTGCAGTTAGTTATCAGATCTATCTATTGGGTCATAGATAGGTTTCACCATACAGAGACAACTTAAACACATTTGTCCAAAGATGAGCCTTAGCGCAATCGATCTTAAATAGTAAATATACAAAATTTCATCACAATCCTTAGAGCCGTTTTCGATAAAAAAATTTACATACAAAGTAATTGGACAACTTGTATTTTTAGTTTCGTCCAAATAGATGATTAGGAGACCTACATGAAATTTATAAATTTAAAAACTAAAGGTAAAACATTATTAATGAACGGTCACTCTGAGTGTTGATTTATTATGTTTTGTTCCTCGAAATGCAAAATGCCTTGACTGTGATTATATAATATAATGTTTATGAATACTTATGAGTAACCACTGAAGAAGAAGAACCATATAGTTTCTTTGAAATATAAGGTCAATAAAAATTCATTTAGAAATTTACGATACCGTTTTTTTCCTCCTCCGCCCAAAAAGATAGCAGTTACTTCAATAGAATTATCATCTTGGCAACATATATATCAATCTACCTAAAACCATACAAAAATTGTGCATTTTATAGATAGATTATTGAGAATAAATATTTTGTTTTAAGCTAGCCTCATTTACTATTTATTTTGAGGGTTTTGAATTTTTAATTAAGGGTAGTTCGCCATATTTATTTACTTTATTTAGTAGAAGAAGTGATCTCAAAAACAAACAAGTTGTCACCCCTGCTTTTTTACAATACACTCATCATTCTAATTGTTATTCACCATTATTATTTATAGGGTGATCCTTATTCCCATCTTCACCAAGGCATATTTTTTATGAATAAATAAGTTATTATAGTCATTCCGTTTCGGAATTCCTGGCATTCTGTGTTTACTCTGACAAAAACCGGGAAAGATAGAGAAATATCATAATAGACGCTGTTATTGAAGAGGCATCTTTTGGCCTTCATTCTTTTTGAATGGGGATAAGCTTTTTTGCATTTCAGAAAAAAGCCCGGTTATAATCAATTATTATATATATATTTACCGACCACCAATATAGTAAGCTAGATATTATAATCATACAGTTTACAAAATTTTTACAGATATACGAATTTGTAACAAGAATGAATCAAAATTCTTGCTCTTCTGTTTTTCTCATTTAAATAAAATTTAATATTTATCGTCCTCTTTAGAAATGAATATTCAAGCCCTGTCTTGTTGCAGAGATAGAGATCTCACGTACCAAAGGTCACTAGTTTATATTTTATTGGCTACCAATTAATATAAATAAATGAGCACGGAGTCTAATGGGTCTCTGATGCCAAAAAAAGAAAAATGAAAATTCAAAACATTAATAAAATCTTAATGTTAATAAGTAGCTACTGGCAGAGGTCAGCTGGATTTGAGGTGAGATCCAAATAAATGGGCATCCAGTAGTTTAAATTAAACATTCCAATGAAGTGATATAAAAGAACTCATATTATCTAATATTATTTATATATATTCATTTTCTAATTAATTCTATATATTAATAATATGTTAATTATAATTACATGAATATCATGATCATATCGTTGAGTAGTATTTTGTTTATATCTAATGAAATAGTGTTTTCCTATTTAGTGTAATTAAGGGTGCAGAAAATAGTAAAGGTCAACTTATTATGGATCCAGCTCTATTATTAACCAGCTAATGGCACTTCAGAGTGACATTGATTTTCCCTATTTTTATCACTGATTTTATTTTTCAATTTAATTTCAATTAAAAATTTTTAGAGAATTTTTCTATCTCCTCATAAAAGTAAAAAGTAATCAGTGAAATCTTTTTATATAGCCAGCATATCCAATCTATTTCAAACGAAAAGGGAATTATCAATGTTAAGACCTTTCTCCTTTAAAGATTAATAGAATCTACAAAAGTTAACTCATCCCTGAATACCCGATCCTAGACTGGCATTTCTTTGCTCTTTCTCTGCTATTCTTTCCCTTTTCCCTTTCAACAAGGGAAGCCCGAGAAGCCGTCATGTTGCTTTTTTCAATTACAATTCACCCCGAATTACAGCAAGGAAGAAAACTTGATTAGTTTCAGTTTCTCACTAGAGTTCAGTATAAAAATAACATGACACATGGTAGTAATTTAGATAGTAACCTAAGTGGATTAGTCTTGAAATGTAAGATTTTAAGATTGATTAATTGACTAATAATATTTATAATATAATAGTAAAAAGGGTCCTTTTTATATATATCTCCGATATATTTTTCCTTTGTTTATTAGTCAACCTAACTTCATTTTTAGAAATAAATGTCATACCTAGCTCGCAGCCTCTGATTGCAACGTCTTCAAGACGAGGCGCTCAATAACCAATCAGCAGCCTGTTATGGCAAACATTTTTGGATTATATTATTCTATAGATTACTATATTAAATACAAAAATAAATTAAAAAAAAAAAAACATACTAGCAATTTGCTAAGTTTTCGACGCACACTGAAAATGATTGGATTGCATATCTTTTTATGGAGTTTCACCATTTGGGACGTTTCGCAGTTCGAATCATTCAGAGTGTGCGTCAAGCTTAATGCAACATTGTTTACCATTCCGCTTGGATTTGTCAACACATAAAACAAGCATTCAAGTATCTATAGTGTCGTTAGTTCCCACTTTATAGCTCTCCAAAATTTTCGTCAATATGCGAGGTGCGCTTACCAGTAAATTAATTTAATAATTTAGTTATCTATTATAGTACAATTTATGTATTTTTATCCATGGATGCTTTTTTTTTAATTATTTTTTTTCCATTATATGAACAAGGAAATATAAAAACTAAAAATTAAATAGACTTTAAATGAATTTAGAATATGTCTAATTTTCGGCCATTTATTATATTATATCCTTTGAAGAATTAAATATTTACTTTTTTTTCACAGTTTACGTTAATAGTGAGCCTTTGAAAGTTTTTTTTTTTTTTTAATTTAAAAATAATTGAATTATTTGAAATTGGATCGTCGAGTTCAAAAATTTATTTTATATCAACTCAATCAAAGGGTTATGTACATTTTTATTTAAATTAAACGATAATTTAAAAATTGTTGTTATAAATGAAATATAAAAGTTTGTAGGGGATTAACGTTTAATTTCTTAAATATCTAATTGTTAATTAAAAACTGTTGAATGAAAAGTAAACATTTCATGGCTCAAAGAGTTTCTTTTTTAATGGATTTTCTTCACTTGTATATTTGAAATGACCAAAAGGATGATTTAATCTTCTCTAAAGGGGCCCAAACAAATATTGTGTTTGTGGGGTATCTAATATATGATCCTTTAGTTACTATGCACACATGAGGAGAACCCCTCAAATCAACTTAAAACTTTTCTTCAATTTGAAATGTTTATAAATGTATCTTTAATATTATATAAAAGAAACATAAACTACATTTATATTCCTTATAAATAATAAATAAAAAATAATTCATATAGAAGAGCGTTCTCCGAAGTTTTAAATTCTGTGAACTCTGAGAGTGTTCTTTTATCAAGAACGTCCCATTTGATTTATAAATCTCTTATAATGCCAAGTATGGATTGCAGAAATTCATTATTTTTTGCTTGCTCGAAGGTAGACATCTCACTAATTAATTTTTTAAATTAATTGCTGAAGTTCTCTTTTAGAGCGCATGCTCAGTGTTTCTGGAAAGATCCTTTTATTGTTTTTTTTTTTTGTATACTGACAGTTTTGTTCACAATTGCTTCAATTTTAAAAGATTTCATAAAAATATGTAAATTATGTAGGCCCTCACTCATTATTGTCACTGAGCAAAATTTCTAAATTTAACATTTTAAAATCAACCCTTTGCCTTGGTGCAGAGGTAGAGGTCTCACGTACCAAAGGTCAGTGGTTCGCTTCCCGTCCTGAATGACAAACATTTACCAAATTTTATTGCATACCAAATGACTTAAGTAATATTGGCGGAGTCTAAATGGCCTCACACCCTACCAAAAAAGTTTTTTAAAAAATCATTTAATATAACAAAATATTTAATTAAGATAATAGAAAATTTTTAGTAAAATCTTCGCCGTCTTTCCCTGCTAGATATTCAGGAAAGTCCAATCAGGTCACCTATAGAATTAAAGTTGCATCTTGCATTTCATCTTTTAAAAGTGCTGAAATATCTTTCCAAATATTAATTAATGGATTAAATATAAATAATAATAAAATACTCGTTTCCGCGATGTTTTTTTTTTTTTATATCCGGGCACTAAGCCAAATCTGTTACATATATTATAGTTTTTTAATGACGCTTTTTGTAATGCCTATAATTTTATTGGAATGTTGCAGATTTTCTAATTAAATTAGAAATTATTTCAAAATATATAACTAATTTCTTGTATATAAAATTCATAAAGTAAAAAAGAGTTTAATAATTTCGTATATTATAAGTTTTCTTTAAAATAATGATTATATTATAGTTAAAAATAAAATTTAACATGGAAAGATTAATCGAGTACTTTGAATTTTATTTTGGTGTGGACTTATGCTATCGAAACCTAGAAATAGGTCTGAAAGTATAAATAATTATAATTTTAAGATAAATTATATTTTTATACTGAAAAGAAATCTTTCCATCCTCTAAATTAAGATTTAACTTATATAAAGGTCATTCTTATAATCAAATTAATAATCAAAAGGTCATTCTTAATTCATAAATCGCTTGGATTCTTGAAAATGATTTGAATAAAATTTTAATTATTACCATTATATTATTTTTTCTTACTAAAAATAATAGTTTTTTTCCTGTTTAACTAGTTTGAAGGATCCTTTAAAAGTATTATTTACATTTAAATAAATATTTGCATAAATTTCATATTATTTCCTTTTAGAGATGAATTGGTGTTTTTTTTAATACTCTCTTCAAAGTTACTATCTAATTGAATTAAATACTTAAAAGGGACCTAAATTATGGAAATATACATTAAAGAAAAAGAGACATTCTTAAACTTTTAAGTACTAAAATAAAATTAATTATTAATTTAATGAAAGTTCATTGGTATAGCTTCTCTTTAGGGGAAAAAAGAGAGGGGGAATTATTGAGATTTCATTTTAAACTTTTCTCTTGATGCTATATGTCAAATATATAAAACTCTACTCTATGAGAGATAGTCTATCTATATCGTAGAAAGTTTGTCAATTTAAACAAAACGTCACTTTATTTACTTTTAAAGTGGTAATTTCTGAAATTCCCTCTGTTGTGGTCAGCGGAGTGCATTGAAACCTTTCACGTGCTATGCATAATAATTCCTTTATTAAAATGTCCATTATACGGCAATTCTCTGCGAAACTAATACACTGGTGAATAAAATAGCAAAATTTAAAATATCTCTTCCAACTAAGTTGGATAAGTTGCCCTCTTGCTAGGAATATATAAAATTTACCTATTTTAGATATTAGAGAATTTTTGATTATAAATTTTAGTATTTTATTTTTTTTTATAATTCAAAAAATACACCAATAGCATAATATATATTCTAATATTATTTACCAATTTGGTTTTATAGCAAATTGGAACCTTGTAATTATGTTTCGTTATTTGCGGAAAAAAAATCCGCAAAATATTTGAATTTATCAAATCTAATAAATTTGTTAATTCATTTTCACGCATATACTATGATTTAAAAATAATAATTAAAGTACCACCTCCAATTAAAGATTATCTCTAAATTTGATAATATTAAAATAAGTTCGATTAGAAACTCGTCTAATTGTAGGCCGTAAACAAAGAAAACGTAAGCAACGTTCCAACCTTTGAAAATTAGTAAGATTCATCATAAATTCCGTTCTCAAAATTCAAATTCTCAAATATTTCTTATAAAAATAAAATTTCTAAATAGGCAATTGTCTCACTATCTGATGCCAGATGATTTTAAACAATTTAATTATATTAATATTAACGATATACTATATATGTCTCGAAGTGGGCAATGTGAAACCATTTATTATTTTTAATAAAATATACACTCACAAAAAATTATTTCTTTAAAAATATATTTATATATATCAGATATAATTAAAGGAACCAAACGAATATTTTTTTCGGGCTTAAATCGCTGGCATTTAAAAGACTATGATATTGATAACTATTTTTCTTCATTTGTTATTTTAGATTTTAATCTTTTGACGAAAAAAATATATAGTCATGAAAAATATATTTGGTATATGTATAATAATATAACCATTTAATTAGTCTTTTTTTAGACTCCGTCTTTATTTATTTATATTAATTGGTAGCCATATCTTAATATATAACGTCGAGTTAATCTCAACAATGAAGAGTCAACTCTTGTCCCTTGGATTAAAAACTTTTTCACTTTTCTTTGTGGGGAGGGGATAAATAAATGATGTATAAAAAGATAATTTGATCATTTCTCATTATTATTTTATTCTGTATTTATTTAGTATTTAGTTGAAATTACTTATATAAATAGTAAATCTATAATTTATATCATTTTTTTTTCTAAGCCTCTTTCTTATTTAGAGCGGAAACTCACGCAACGATTTCTTTTTTATTATCTTCAATTAATTTTAATTTAGAGTGTTTACACTAAAATTTTATGACCCGCCAAATAGAATGAAGTGGTGAAAAATAATTCAGAATGTCCTCATCGGATAGAAAAACTAATCACAGAACAAGAAGAAGATATTCGAAATTATTTTCAATCCATATCTAAGATTTTAGGATTTACTTATTATTCGTATAATAAAAGATTTAATTATAAAAAGTAGACTTTTCATTTGTATCTTTATTTAAAAATAACTCTTTTTTTGCAAATAGAGCCTTTGAATCAAATAAGAATTGTATATTTGGAATATTTAAATAAATTTTTAATTACATATTTTGACATCTTACGAGCATATAAACCTGAGCTTTAGTTAAGAATATAAATAAATTCTGTAAATAGAAGAATGAAATAAGAAATAGATAAGAAATTTAAATTCCCTCTATAACTCACAAATTCTTTTCTCTTCACTTCGTAAATATTTTATAATAGCTTTTGTTCCTCTTATGATAAAAAAAAGCGTCGAGTTTAGGATATAATTTGTGTCAAAATGTCTCAATAGAAGTTTATAAAATATACATGGATTTTAATTTTTACCTGGCTACGTTTTCTCTCCTTTTTTTTTTTCTCTTACCTTTTATGAGATGCGTTACTCAAGTTGATACGACCAAGGCCAAGATAAAAATATCTGAAAATTCTTTTTAAAATTAAATTCGAATTCTTTTTTTTTTTTTTTTTACAACTAAATTGATTACGGAAATGATCAAATAAAAAATATAATTTTTATTTCTAAGAATAAGAAAAAATTTATTAGAAATATAAAATGAATTCATTTTGCAATGTATTTTTATAATAATTTTTTTTATTGTTTACTTAAATTTTATTAGACTATTTAGGTTCCCGTTTATATATACACCTCAAACTGAACCGACCTCTTGGTAATCCGTTTACTTTATTTCCTATCTCTAAGTCCTTCTCTTTTAAATTCATTTAGCAAACTAATATCAATTTCTACATATTATATAAAATTTTCCTTCATCTGCTCTAACCTATTCTAGACCAAAGTTGTCAACACCTTCAGCAGAAGTGTAAGATTTATTTTTATAAAATTCTACAGTCAGGTATCTAGAGTTCCTGATCAAAAAAATTAAGTTCTTTATTTCTTTTTATTGGACATCCATGAATAAATTTTTTTTTCAATTAATTTACGTATTATATATTATTCAACATATCAAATATTAACTGACAGTGCAACACAAATGTCAAATTTTTTCAATCCAATAACCCAAAATATTCTGCTTTGTGAAAATCATTACCTTGAACAATATTAAATAATAGTCTAATCATCCTCGGAAAGGCAGAGACGAGATGGAGTAAAGAAATCGGCAAAATCAGCCTCCAGATTTGTCTAGTTGGGTACAGCGGGGAAGTAACGAGCGCTAGATGAGTGGATGAGGGTATCCTATGAGGGAAACTTTTTGCTGTGTTTTAGAGTGATAAACTCTTTTCACAAGACTATGTATTTTTGAAATTAGTAAGAATTATAAATTCAAAGTTAAACAAATTTTGTTCTAAAAAAAGAAGAATAAATTTAATATTCTCTTAAATAGAGTATATCTTTTCTAATTGTTTTAATAGATTAATAATTTACTATAACCGTTGTTTAACTTGAATCTTTAATTTTAATTCCACAAACATAGATATCATCACGTCCGTGGAATGAATATTCATGGCAACTCTTTTTTGCAACTTTTATATATAGTACTATACTTATTTAGAGAAATAAATATATATATAATTAAACGTCCCTTTTTCTTTTCTTTTTCTAAACTTATTGTCTTAGGAAATTGAAAAGAATGAATGCAATACATAACAAATTTAGGAACAAATTGAACATGTCTTGTGTTTTAAAGGGTCTTCCGTTTGAGAGCGAGAGAGAGAAGAGAGAAGGCCTCTCTCTTCACTTCTCTTTCGCAGAGCTTTTCAGTTGGCAATTTCACAAGAACAAGAGAGCAACTTGAAAGTCAATTTACACCATTTGCTGAGATTTATATAATATATAGAATCTAAGCATTTTCTTCCACAAACGATGATAATAGATATCATTTGGCCCCGACATTTTAGTCGACATTTCAAAAATAATATAGGTGTAGGTCTTGACTAAAAAATTCCACATACGATGTACTTAAATTTAAGATTTAGTTGAAAGAAGGATCGTGTTATCAAATACATTCCACTTAGGAATAAATTATAAATATTAAGCAAATATTTTATTAATTTTCACTAATAAAAAAATTTCATTAAAATTTTCATCCAGTAAATGTAAAAAGTAAATATAGTTCGTAAAATTAAGTCCTGTTTTATAGTACAGTTACGTTCAAAAGATTAAAAATTTTCATCCTTCATTCATAAATAACTGAAAGGTTGTATATGTATGATGATTTTGCGAATTGCTCATAGATCGGTTCGAAAAATTTACAGACATTAATTAACAGGACATTAACAACCAAGAGTATAAAGAAATTTACTCTCTGAACTAATATAAAATGGATTGTAGATGATAAATAGAATAGTTAAATGAATATTTTTTGAGGTCTCGATATAAGAAAATACTCAAATATATATATATTTGAGTATTATAGTAGTATCTAGCCCTAACCGAAAAAATAGTTAAAATAATTTCAGCGATGAACTGGGCTCTAAAAAACATTGACCCTTGGACTGGCTGAATTGAAATATATACAAAGAAGATCTAGGTGGGCTATACTTTTAATAATTTGTCAATTTTATATTTTATTGATAATATATATTTATTTTTTTATATAAAAAATATCGAATTATCATAGGCCTATTTATTTGAATAAAAATGAATTAATATTTTTTTTTTTATCAGATATTGAAATATATTACTATACGAGTATATATTTTTTTTTAATATATTCATTTATTAAATGGTAAAAAAAAATATTAATTATCATCTGTGAAAATAATTTAGAAAGCAAAATAAATATATAGGAATTTTTAATTTCAAATTTTATTTTTACTGCTCTTTTAAAAGTGTAATGAAAAGCTATTGAATTGAAAAAATAAATGCGGAAAAGGCGTTATTATGATATTAAAACACTGAAATATAAAAATTTTAAAAACGTGTCTAATTGAAATTAATTAAAATTTTACATTTTTTTTTTTAACTTTATTAACAAAAAACTTTGATAGAGAGATAATTAGTATTTTTTGTTTAATCAATAAAATAAACACTTTATTTGTTAATCGATTCATGCTATTTTGAATTAAGGTAAAATTTGCCTTTTGGTGTCAAAACTTACTTCTGTTAGAAAGATCAAAAAATGTCGAAAATTTTTTCTTAAGCTAATTACTTTTATTTTTTAATAGTATTTAAAAGTACAGTGAGCCTTGGTTAATGACAGCCTTAGATAAGGACGTACTTGGATAACGACGAGTGGCTCTAAGAAAAAATTGTCTTGGGTTAACGACGCTTGATTTGGTTAATGTATTTCGAGTTGGGAAATCGCGCCTTGGATAACGACAGTTTTGGTTAACGACAGTAATCCTTGATCGAACTGTATTTATTTATATTTGACTGTATGAAGATCAAGAGAAAGGTCGAGCCCTAGGACGATTATTTGGCCTTATTAGGCCTAGCAGGAGCAAAACGCAAAAATTACGAGTAGGAAAATTTTCCCTCTAGCTGAAGAACACTATATATATTAATATTATAGGAAGGTATTACCTTTCATGCATGATCTATGGGTCAGTGGTTCGCCGGCCAGAGCGTCAAAAATTTATTTATATTATTTCGGCTACCAATTAATATAAATAAATAAGGACGGAGTCTAAATGGCTTCAGATGCCGAAAAAGACAAAAAAAAAAGGCCGGGAAGCGAAAAAAAAAGATATGAATTGAAAA
>JAAAKE020001643.1:0-11325 GCA_010014785.2 Anisolabis maritima
AACGCTCTAGAATTTGTTGGCGAAGAACTTGCTCATCTGGCATCTCTTGACCCGCATTTTTTGCGTTCATTTTGCCCATTTGTAATTATACCCAAAAAAATAGATTTTTATAAATTGAGAAAAATAATTTATTTATGATCTTACAAAGAGAGAACATTTTAAAGTATACTTTTCTTTATAAAAAATTTCTGTTTTTTATAATATGAAATAAAACGAATTTAAAAAATTTTCATTCTTTTTATACATTAGTTGTTTCGATTTAACACGACCATTTAATAGCGAATTGTACATATTTCTCCAAAAATATATTAAAAAAAAAATTAATAAAATTTATAAAAAAAGAACAATGTAAACAATTATTGTAATTAAAAACTATAATTAAAAAGAAAAAAAGTCAAGGAGATTAAATAAAATTCCAAAGTTTTTTTTCTCTCGATGATGAGATAGGTTTATTATCTTATACCCAATTTTTTTCCGTTTATTTTTTGGAATAAATACGCTTCCACTCAATGGTTTGTTATGAAAATTGGTCCAGGGCTGAAGACAAACGTCTAATTATTATGACCGAGTTTCAAAAGATTTGGCCCTGGGGATGCTGAAAAAATCTTGGTGCGAGATACATTTTGGGGGGCCTTTTTTACCGCTCTCTGCGGATCGATTCGGTGTTTTAATAATAATTTTAATATCTTCTTTGCCCCTCCTAGGGTTATAAATTTGTTAAGTTGCAACCTTTTCCAATAAGTGGTTCCAGAGATATAACCCAAAATAAAAACTACACACACACACACACAGAGAGAGAGAGAGATATATATATGCACATTAAATTTTTTTTGCATTTTGGGTCCTTTTGATCTGAAGCGTAAAGATATTTTTAAAAATTGGGGGGAGAGGGTCCAATTTTTTATGATCATAATACTTTTCCCTTTGCTATTATCAGCTTATTCATTATTATATATTATATTATTATATATCATTATTCATGATAGTAAGCTGAAAAAATTTTGAATAAAATAAAAAAATTGTTTTTAAAAGTAAATGAATCATTTCTTTGTTCAAGTCTAAGCAAAAGATAAGAATGATTCAACTATTAGATAGTCTCCATATTTATATTGTCTTTGAAATAAAGAGGATTGAAAATAAATTCTTTAAATTTTTTTCCTTTTAATAAAGTTAGAGTTTAAAATCATTAATGCTCTTTGTAATTTTTTTTTATTTATTTTATTGTCATTCGATGAAACCCTTACGCCAAACTTTCTTAAAAGACAACCAAAAAGTTGTCTGTGTACAGAGGCGTAAGTAGCCTATGGCCAATATGACCCCGGCCATATGGCTTTTTGTTGACACCTCTTTGCGACATATTCTTATTAGCCAACTGGCGTACTTTGTTATTTTTCAGTTATTTATACCCAGAGGAAACTTTATTAGCACGTTCTATATGAAATTATGCTTTCCTCCCCCTAAAAAAGGGGATTTTCTGCCCCTAATCTGAATTGCTTATAACCTCTAGCCTGATCTGGAGAATTCTCTTCACACTGAAAAAAATTCCATGAATATTTGTCCATAAATCTCGGTGATATTCAAGTTCTAGGTAATATTAAATCCTCACCTAAAAAGTGGGCTTAAAAAACCATCCCCACATATCTCTACATATTGGAAAAAACCCCAAGAAAATCTGTCTGTAGTTTCGGAGTCTCATATATACACTTTATTTACACACATTTATATATATATATATATATATATTAATACTTAGAGGCTCACATCTACGTACGTGGGTGTCAACCACGAGTTACCCGAACTAGGACTGGCATTCCTTCCATTTTCCCCTCCCCAACTAAACAAGGTTAAGATTGTGCGATGGACAGGCTTATTCCACCTCCCGATTGTATCTATAATTTTCACTTCTGACCCCAAATCAAGGGGATAAGGCAGGTATATAGACAACACATTTATATAAATTATCCATATTATATTATAATCTGAAAATGTTTGTAATGACAGGCTTCTTATTGGCTATTGAGTGTCGCGTCATGATGACATTTTTGACAGCAGAGTTTGACATTGTTTCTAAAAGTGAGATTAGATTAATAAATAAAGAAAGGGAAAATATATGGGGGATACTGGTACTCGGGAATAGTGGTAAACATATATTTTAAAAGGCCAATGAATGAATTAGTGGGAGATAAAGAGAGAGAGAAGAGAGCAAGTTGCTTTACATGCCCCCAGACTTTACTATGACAACCATTTGATTTTATACTCACTTTCATATGAAAGATTTTATTAATATCTAAGAAATTTTAAGCTCATTAATATATGTAGAAAATTAAACAAATGAAAGTGGTTAAGAAAACATAAGAATATAACCAATATTTTATATATATAATATATAACCAAGCAGCGGTCTTAGCTTATCTAGTCTCCTGAAAGTAAATTTTATTTTAGATTTTATCTGGATAAAAGCATAAAACAATTTTTTACAACAGATTGTCTGAAAATAATGAACTGCTTAGAATGGGAGAGTGATCCTCTTTCTTTCTCAAACCTCGCTCAAAATGTTCTATTTTAAGTAGTCTAACTATACGCCCTTACTTAATGGTTTGCTTTTTGATGGAATTGTTTCTTCCAAATTCTAATTTGTTTTGCAATTTATTCATTCTACTTGTGCGAAGAAAATGCTATAAAAATTAACATATTTTATAAGTGATTAAAGAAATGTAATATTTTATAAAATAAATTATTAAAAAAAAAAAAAAGTAGAAAATTGTTAGAAATAATTTTTAAATTTCGTACACTTTTTGAAAAATTAAAATATATTTTTTATTTTTATAACTTTAATAATTTTTATAACTTTAATAATTAATTTAAAATGTTTGAAAATATTTTATTTTTATTAAGTAAAATTTTTTTTCTCTATTGGCACCACTTAATCCCAGCCGCGGGAAGACTCCTTCAACAAATCAAATTTACTTTTACAAAAAATAAATATAATGTAACCAGAAACAAACTATATTAAATTGAGATTATGGAATTTTATTTGTATAAATGGCTTGAAGCAATGAAATTATTATTATTTAATGTTATTTTGTTTCATAATATATATTTATTTTTATTTAAATGAAATAAATTATACATTGAATTTGTTATTTTATTAAATACTATTGTAAGTTTATTTTAAATAACACTATTATATTTCTTTCATGTTATTTTATTTATTTTAGATCCCGGTATGAAGGGAAATTCGCCGTCAGACGAGGATAAAGCAAATATTAGAATTACCATCAAAGATCACGATGAAAGACCTGCTACCTCATCAAGCCAATATTCATTTGCTAGTAAAGTAAGCAATTTTAGATATAAATTTAAAAGTTAAATTCATTAATGAATAATATCAATTTATCTAAAATTCTTTACTGTCATATATTTATATTGTTTAGAAAAAAGTAGTCAAAAATTTAAATGCCTGTAAAATAAACATCATAGCTATAGTTCTCTCTAGAACATAACATAATAATAAGTTCTGGTAATAATTTCAGTCATACTTAATTGCTTCATTTTCAAAAGTTGCCTTGTAATAATTAAATTATGAAGATCAAATAAAAGGCTACATTTTTGTCTTTTTATTCGGAAGTGATTATTGCCAGATATTTCGGAAATTATTTCCAACTCTGCTTCATTAAGCAGACTAAAATAAAATTTTTATTAGGGTAAGTTTATGTATATATCTAATAAAATGCTTTTCTTATAAACTCGTCCTAATAAAAATTTTATTTTAGCCTGCTGATGAAGTAGAGTTGAAAATAACTAATATCCGGCAATAATCCCCTGCGAATAAATATATATTTGCCAAAAATTTAGCCATTTACTTTACCTTCATAATCCCACATCTTCACAGTTAAATAATTAAATTAATAAGAAATTTTTAAAAATGAAGAAAGTTGTCACGCCACTATAGGAAAAGACAAAATACTTTTAATAAAAATTAGAAAATAACTAATATATATTTAATATTAAGAAATAAGCAATTAAATTTGACCATAAAATAAAATATTTATAATGAAAAGCATGTGTTTTTAGTTGGAAAATAATCTTTAATTAATTAATTTTATAATATTTTTTTTGTTAGTTAACTTAACAGTAATATAATATAATATCTTCACTTCAAATGATTTTTAGATTCATTTTCTTTTAATTCAATAAAGTTTGTTTCTCTTCAAAAATACATGTCTCAACTTGTTCCACACACTTTCACCCGAAGTGTCCCACAAGCACTTTTTAACATAAAATATTTGCTCAAATTTAAATATACAATTCTTAATTTAATTTATTTTAATTAATTAAAGATTGAAAAATTAAATAAAATAATACTAATTTCTTATTAAAAGAGTTAGTTTAAATGAATCTTTAAATGAAAAAATTATTTGATCTTGTGCTAAAATGACAAGGCGTTAAATTAATGAATTATTAATAAGTTAATAAAAGAAAAGATGAAGAGTTCAGGCCAGAGTCGTTTACAAAGAAGGGGGTAAAAGGGTATCGCCATGATTTTTTTATCTTTTATTTGATTTATACTCTTTCGGCTGCATTGAACATTTAGACTCATATAAGTATTCTCTGTATATAATTTTAATATTAAATATCAATTGCTTCCCACGTGCGATCATTGTTGTTTATTAATATGATATTATGTTATGTATATATAAACAAAGAAGATTTTAGAAGATGCTTGTATAGGGTGGATATGAATGATTGGAGATTGTAAGTTTTGGGAAAAAATAGTAGCAGGAAGATTAGGAGGTGTTGGGAATAAAAGAAGGCTGGAATTAACTGCTAGTTCTAGTCACAAGTTTAACGGGGGTGTTGGTACGAAGTATCTCTTGTGTTTTTGACAAACTTCTCTTTTGGAGGAATGATGAACTTCGGCAGAGCAGCGATCATGATGATAATATCAGAAAAAAGTTTCAATACAGAGTTACTTCTATGGTCCAATGACTAGGGATGTAGTAAGAGTTTCAACTCCGATCGCCTTTGAATCGGGTCCAGGAAAGTGAGTGCGTGTTCCTCTCCATAGGTGGGACCCACATTCGAGGAACGAATGATCCTTGTAAAGTAATGGAGGTATGGAGAAAAAACCAGCAATTTAATTGTTACACCTGACTCCAAATATTTCGACGCACATAAAGTGCACTATCATCAGTCCGGTTCTTAAACAATTAAAATTAATTATTAGTATAGGCAATAATAATAACGGCAATAAAAATTTTTTATAAAGGTGTCATATCATTTTAACTTACAGGAACATAGGTGAGCTTTATTCTAGGTAAAGATACATTTTATTAATATTTTATTAATTGTTTAAGAACCGCACTGATGGTGCACGTTATGTGCGCCGAAATATATGCCATAAAGCACGTCAGGTGGAGCGATTAAATTGTTTTTCTCCATTCCTCCATTATGTACACCTAGCTTCTTTCAATTAGAACCTTGTAAAGGGTTAGAAGTTGATGAGGAAAAAATGAGGAATTTGAAGGTGAAGATACAATATCCTGGCGACTTAACGAAGAGGAAACACCCCCGATCTGATTGAAAACAGAGTACTATCATCCGCATAGAAATGAACGGGATTAGATGTCATTCCCATGAGGTCGTTGATGTACTTAAGAAATAGAATGGGACAGAGGATGAACCTTGAGAGACTTCTGCTATGATTGTATACGGATTTCAAGACACACCGTCGCGACAATAACTGAGATCTTTCGCTCAAATAAAAAGCTTCTAATCCACAACAAAAGACCAGGGGAAAGGCCAAAGAATGGGAGTTTAACATATAAGTTTTTAATGCCATACCTTGTCGAAAGCCTTCAAGATGTCAATTGGCAATTGAGATACTCCACTTGAAGTGGGCATGAAAAACAATTTTAGGAACGTCCCACCCTAGGACCGAAACGTCACTCTTATTTTAATAAATTATAATAGCCAGATCTCTCCGTCTTTTCTTTTTCTCTCTTACTATAACTACCTAGCTGGTCATAGTCTGTTTATCAATTTCATTTCATTTAATACATTTTTTCTTCTCAATTCTAAACTTTTTTTTACTATTCCAAATATATATATACTTTTTATTCATTCAATTTCGAGAAACCCATTCGGGCCCCAGACTTACTCGATCCTCTCACATCTTTATCATATCACAACTATAGGATCTTGAAATCAATTTAAATAAAGTTTATTAATTAAATTTTTAACAAAAGATGATTTGATTCTGAAATTTATTGTTAATTAATAATTTTAGGCAAGCTCGCCCAGAAGCGGAGACAAGATGGACACAAAGTACGGACCCAGCGTATCTTCGTCATCTAGTTCAAGTAATATCCACTCCTCCTCATCTAATGCTGGAGGACAAATTACCAAACTCCATCTTAATCTTGAAGTTATTGTGAGTTACGCAAACAACCCAAAAGGAAAAGATATCCTCTCAACAGAATTAATTGGGGTAATTAATTTTTTTATTAATAGCAGCAACCAAAAAGAAAAAAAAATTATGAATGATAGTGCTTATCTTCAGATTCATAATTGTCATATATAATTTAAATAGAGCTAAGGTTGGAAATACCCAATTTTCATTTCTATTTCCATCTCTTACACTCTAGTTATTTGATATAAATTGATTTCTAAAATGGATATTCAAATAAAGTTTGAAGACACTAAAATAATCAGTAAATAAACTGAATAATTTTGCATTAAAAATAATTTCACTTTCGATTTATTAAATTTTTGGTCTGCTTATTTTTTTTATTGTACTACAAATGCATTTAATTTAGTGATTCATATATTTATTAATTTATAATAATTTTTAGATTAACGTAGTCAACTTACTTTCCAAAACATCTTTTACACCGACTTCATCCTCAGGCGTTCTAGCAGATATATCAGAACAAAGTGGAGATATCTATACCCCAGAAGATTTACCAATTCCGATAACCACACCATTTATTTTACCTACGCCCACAGCCACTACTACGTCTTCCAGCAGTTCTTATTCAACTCAGGCTCATATTCTTAATAAAAACCTGAGTTTAGACAGCCATCTTAAAGATTTTATTAGGAATTATAAAACGCCTAACAAAAGAATCCAATTGAAACAGGTAAGAAATTAATTTTTAATAATTATACTATTAAATGCAAATATTTAAGATTTTCCTCCTTCTCCTTTTCATAAACTCATTCATACTCATTTTGATTTATCATTTGAACATTGCTAAAATTTCTTAAACAATTCATTTGAAATAAACATATCTTTTATTTAACAATTTAGGACATAGATAATTTTTGTTTCCCTTCCATTACACTTGCACACCTTATAGCCCCATCTTCCGGGAATTATTTATTAATGAAGCTATGAAATCTTTATAGGAGAGAAGAGGTGAGAAAGTCGACAAAAAATACAACTTATTCAAGAATAAGGTATATTTTGTTGGCTGTCTTACCTCTTCTCTCCTTCAACTCTATTTATCTAAGTAAAAATTTCCTCTATATTTATTCAAGTTATTTGAAAAACATATCTAAAACCCAGTTGTCTTTTATTGACACTCACAATCAGTGAATTTACTTATTTATTTCCAATCTTTAATTCTTCCTTAAAAATAAATCTCTTTCCATTCAGAAACCTTAAATGAACCAGATTCTTTTTATATGAATAGGTGTTAGTAATTCATTCCCATACAATTATCCGAAAGGTTTAAAAAAATATTTATTATCTAGAGAAGTAGTGTCAAAGCGTCAAGTGATAATTAAAATATTCTTTGATTCGATTTCGTTTTATTTAAAGCATCATCATGCCTTGCGTTGAGAAATAAATGAAAATCAAATCTGCACAAACTTTCCTTGACTTTATATTCTAATTTCATTAGAAATCTCAGCACAAGCCCTGATGATCCGTTAAAGCGAAATCGATCGCCTCAAAGAATATTTTAATTTTCACTTGACGCCTTGATGCTACTCTCCTACCCTTCTGGAATATTTATACTTCATCAAGGAGTTATTATATATATTTTACATATTCATTATCTAGTCTTTTTATTAAAGATAGGTATCTACCAAATGTCATTTTTGTATATTATTTTATAATATAATTCTCAATAATAGATATCAAAATATTATCAAAATAAAATGAATGTTTCTTTTTTTAAGGTACTTTCAGAAAAACGCCAATCGAATGCTGAAGGAAAGTCAAAGAAAAAAAAATCCGAAAAGAACCCCGTAAATGAGACAAAAACACTTGATACTCAATGCTTAACCCCTATAACTAACAAAGGCTTAACGTCTTTTCGACGTAAGCAGACTGCTCGGAAACGGCTTGTCTGTCAAGACCAATATGAAACGAATCAAGTATTTGCTTATTGGAGATTCGATA
Source organism: Anisolabis maritima (assembly GCA_010014785.2). Classification (NCBI taxonomy): domain Eukaryota; kingdom Metazoa; phylum Arthropoda; class Insecta; order Dermaptera; family Anisolabididae; genus Anisolabis; species Anisolabis maritima. Next base: position 8,411 of record JAAAKE020001643.1, read on the forward strand.
AGAAATATTTTCACGCAAATCTCTTAGGATTCCATGATGAGACTTATCTAGTGCACTTCCATGACCAATTTAAAGCTTTTCTAAATTTAGAAGATATCATAATAATTAAATCTCTACCTACCGGCGTATCAGTATTTGTCAATTTTGACTATACTTTTCATAAAGGTCAAATCACAGCAGTTAATCGTAATCATGACGGAAAAATTATATATACATGTTTTTTCCAAAAACTCAACCTAGAAAAATATATTACGCTCAATCAAATTACTTTTAGCCGATCTCAATTAAACAAGTTGATATCTCTTGGCTGTGTTACCACGCTGACTAAAATGGAAGGTAAAATAAATTTTATTGAAATAATTCTTTCATAACAACAGTAATTTAAATAATCAAAATCAATAATTGCTTATGAAAACTTTCTTATTCTGTCTCGATGATATAATAGAATAAAATATATATATATATATATAAATCTTGTTATTATCATACTAAAATTGATCAGTTTTCCGCTATGGTCATTTTTGCCCATCAGAATTTTTCAAAAAAAAGAAGAGAAAAATTTTTTTGAAAAAAAGTATTCAATATATTAAAAATTTTTGATTGAAAACATTGAAGTATAAAATATAATCAATTAATAGTAAACTAATCGTTGATTATTAGGTCTCTTCTAAGATTGATATCACTAATTTATTTTACCATTACAAATATTTATAAAACTATATTTATTGCAGATTATTATCCTGATCTTGAAAGAGCAAATTTATATATTTCTTCGGAAAACAATGACTTAGAAAATATCCAACAATATTCTCTAGATTATGAACCGGCAGAGAAAAAAATAAAAAGTGAAATTACAGAACCCTTATCAGTTTCATACCTTGAATCCCAAGCTTCATCATTTATTAGTGATCAACCAAAAGAAGCTTCGCTTTTTTCTTATGATGGACCTGGAGTTTCAGGATTGCAAAGAACGAACCCAATGCCCCCTCTAGAAGATTCTTTATCAGAAAACGATGATTCATTTAGTGAAGATTTTATTTTTGGTACAGTTGAAAATGATTTTTCTGAAGAAAGAAAAGGTGTAAAAAATCCTAAAGGGTGTCAGAAATATGAAAATTATCCTAACCAGACTCATATTATTGGGCCTTTAAATCCCGTAAAAAAGGATATATTTAAAAGAATGATATTTGTTCTAACATGCGTGAAATATGAGAATTTAGTATGTATTTTATGATTTTAAAAATAATAATAATAAATTCTAATTTTAATAAATTTTATTATTAATACTTATATTTAATTAAAATTTAGGATGAAGATCTCAACAGCGAAAGCAATAGTGATGAAACATTCACTAGACTTCCTTTTATTAAAAGCAGGCTCTGCGTCCAAATTCGTAACGGCGGAGGAGAAGCTCATCTGACATTCAAAACCGTTCCTCCTCACCTACATTCTTCGGTCATTGTAGTAGCCAACCGGCCGTGCAGAACAGTAAATTACATAAGAGGACTGGCAAATGGATGTCTGATCATTAACCATGAATATATTATTTTTAGGATGTTTGAACAAGATCTGCCATTGAGTATGTATTATTTTAATATGATTATGCTCACACTAATTCAACATTATAAAATAAATAAATATAATTTAAAAGATTAACTTCTAATAAATAAAATAATCCTTGATAATTAAAAGCATACTTATAGTGGAGCCTGATTTAGTGGCCTTTGAATAAATGAAATTTAGACGGTCTCTTATTTTAAAGAGGGGAGTCAGAAAGTTCCAGAAAGTTTTCTTCAACTGGAGATGTACCGAGAAATCTGGGGCATCTGGGGTTCCTCCCTTTGAAAAATTTTTGAAGATTGGGAGCAAAATGTTGAATTTTCATTTGAATTCATTGAATACAATTTTTAGCTGTCGGGATTTTTTTGGAGCAGAGGAGTATGTCATGACTTTCATCCATGTGTGGGCCTCTAAACGGCCTTTAAACGAGCTATAAATACATAAATGAGAAAATGGTTCTTTTAACTCGGAAATAAGAAAAAATTTTTCTTTAAATTTCTGATCAGACTAAAATGTAAACACCAAATATTTTTGTTTTTATTTAATTTTTTGTTTAGAATTCCTCACTTAATTTTAACGCATTAGCCAAAAGAAAGTAAAAATTTTTTGTTATCTAGTAATTTTTTCGATTCATTGCTCCAGAACGAACCACATAGTTAATCCTCTTTAGAGCCTGGTACGCAGTGGAGCAATAAATCATAAACAATATAAGTAATAGTCATATTAAAATATGCTCACAGTAATTGTGTAAATATAATAAGAAATCGTCCAAATATCGAGACAATTTTTTTGAAAGATGCATTCACTCAGAGGTTTTTATAATATTAATGTCATAATGATTACTCTCAGAAGTGTTACTTTCAACAAAATTGTTTTATATATTAATATAATCTAATAGAAGATGTTCCTTATTTAATTTTTAGATTTATGGAATTCTTACTTTAACAACTCCCTTTTTATTTATTATTTACTCTTCCTCACCCCCTAGACTTTATTTTAATAGATTCTAATCATCAAAATTTCAAAAAATTAATGAATCTCAATGTCTAAGTTGAAAAAATATGTTATTCTTGGGAGAGGGCAGGTTCAGCCAAAATAAAAGCCTTTATATGCTTTTCGAGCTCGGAGACGTTTCGAGACAAATTTATTATCTCATCCTCAGTCCGAACCAAATCGATTGTTAGCATAAAGTTAGTCTTTATATACATATGTATATAATATTAATATCATATACCTATGTATAATATTAATTAATATATAATTAAAAACGTCTATATTATACATATATATATATGATATTAATATTATATACATATGTATATAAAGACTAACTTTATGCTAACAATCGATTTTTT
>JAAAKE020001654.1:0-11325 GCA_010014785.2 Anisolabis maritima
AAGAAACCTGAATGATGTGCTGTCACATCAGATTTTTGCGCCGGGATCTAATTCATCTCTTAATAGAACAATGTACATGTTCTATTTCGGTAAGAATTAGAACTTTTGAGAATAGTTGTTAAAAAAAAAACCGTTAAATGAATTCATACAAAAATTAGATCTTTTTTAAATAATAAAAAAAAAAAACAGCATTAAAAGGGACATAAAATATTCTAAAGAAAGAAGTGAATCGATGACAATCGATAAAGAATCTAATCCGATTTTTCAGTTAAATAGTTATCTAATAGAAGGAAGAATTTATTATGTGAGATTCAAATATTCTTCTATTATAGCATCCACACGTGGTGTTGTAAATCGTAAATAAATGTTCAAATTTAATATATTAAAAAAACATGTTGTTTTTGTTATATGCGTATGAAAAAAAAATGAAACTATTGTGTAGTTTTTAAATTAAGTTAATAAGAATATATATATATATATATATATATATTATAAATTATATTTATAAGAAGAATATCAATATATTTTTTATGAGCGAACACATATTTTCATTTTATCATCACGTCTCTTGGCCTCTCGCAGCCTGGATCCGCTTCCTACAACTCTGCTGCATTCAGTTTGCTATTCACAGAATATTGAATTCATTTCTTTACATTTTTGGAACCATATCACTTCACACACAGTGCAATAAATAGGACTATTGAAAAATCAAACGATTTACGTCCCATCCCAGCTGATTACAATTTTCCGTCTCGCTTGCAGAAAAAATCCATATATTTATTGTTCGTTCAAGAGTTTTATGGACTATAAGATATAGAAGATTTGTTCATAATCGAAACGTTAGAAAAAGATGACAAAGAGCCAATAAGGTGGAAAATATGCAAGGATCGTGTTTATCAAAGCCAAGAAGAGAGATATTTAAACAATCATGAAAATTAAAGAGAAGAAAAAAATTCCAAAGATAATAGACCAATTAAATTCAGAACAAAGGTTCATTTAATCTTTTTTATACTAATGCACATCATTTTATAGCTACTCTAATTATTACTCTCGTATGTCTCTATCAGCTATTATGCGGAACAAAATAAAATGAGACAGCAACCGTATTGAATTTAACTAATTACAAACTTTTAGAAGCAATAGGGATTAATGCGAAGCAAGAAAATTATCCCTTAAACAAATAAAAAATGTTTATCATTTCAATTAATAACCGAAAAATATAAGTTGTCAAAAAAAAATCTGAAATTAAATGGGAAATGATCATGCTCCTCCAATGGTAGAAAAAAATGTTCAAATAGTAAGACAAAGGATTTGTAATGTCAAGAAAGCCCGCGCACAAAGCTTGAATTTTGATCACCTCTTCTTCACACTCTTTAGTAGAATAATTTATTTATAGAGGGTCAGAGGGTGTGATGGAGTCATCCCCCAATTATATCAAATTTTTAATTTTTTACTAAAAATTATTATTTATTCATTATTTATTTCTATAAACTTAATCTAAGGCTAAGTCGGATAAGCTAAGGATCTGAAGTTACAACACAACTCGGGTTCGAGTTCCTCTTGTCGCTAAAATTATTTAACATTGTCATTGGGGTAGGAAAGTGGAAGATAATCTCACCCAGAGTAAATCCTTATTTGAGGATTTAGTGAATAGTTTGTCTCTCCTCCTTTGACTCCCACAAGAAAATATTGAAATAAAAAGAATGAAAATAATTTTTTATTTTATAACCATACTTGTGCTGAAGTTTTCATATTTATTTTACTTTTAAGTATTTAATGGTAATTAAAAGATTATCTTATTCCCGATCTCGGGGGAGCTCTTCCTTTCTTTCTTTCTTTCTTTCTTTCTTTCTTTCTTTAAATATAAAAGTAAATAATTTTAAAAGATGCAATGAAAAAAAAAAAAAAAGATAAATTCATAGAATTAATTCCAAATCAAATTGTGTGTACTAATAGCAACATTATGAGATTTTAAGCCTACTTTTTTATATAAGTCTGATGAAAAAGCACATCTTGGATGGATGGATAGCTACCACTACCAATCGGGATTTAAATCCATTTATTCCATTGTTACCTGACAAGTGAAATGTTAGGTCGTATAAATAAATCCCTGTCTTCAGGTATTTAAGTTATAAAAATAACTTTGACTAAAATTCCTCTGAGAAACTCTCGCTAAGCCTTCTTGAAATTTTATTTTAAACAAGATATATATTATTCAAAAAGTTTAATATTTAATTTTTTTTTTTCCCCAGCTGTGTTTATGACGATCTATCTTATTTTCTCTAATCAAAAACGCATTATCTCTAGAGATGTTAGCCGGATCCGACTTGTTACAATTAATTGAACAAGAGTGTACTTGTGTTATTTTGCTCTGCTTTTCATACATATTAGAATCCTGATATTATTATTGTTAGTATATGCTTTATAAGTGTGCATCCGGTATATCACGCTAATCCTGAATATATAAAATAATTTTAGAAATTTTGTGAAAGGAAATTAATTAAAATGTATATTTAAATTTTAGCCTTTGTAATAAAATTATATTTGTTTTATAGAGGCAAAAATTTAGTATATTAATAAGAACCATATTAAACGAAATTATTTATATAACTTGGCCGCGTATATTAAACTGATTTATTATTGCTAATTATAACGTTTCGAAATTTAATACGGCTATCATCAGATATGAATCACGAAGATGAATTAGTGATTACCTCTTGACAATGTTAATTTTTAAACCTAATGACAAACTGAAAATAAAGACATGAAACGTTGTAATTAACAGTCATAAATTACAATAGTACAATAAATAATTAATATTTTAATTAAAGATTTTTTTTTAAATTTAATGATGAATGATGATATTAGAAATAATCGATAAAATATTCAAAGTTCCTAGAAAAATTATTTATTTTAAAATACTTTTTTCAAAAAAATTGAATTAAACTGGGATCGTTATAAGAAGGAGGACAGGATTTAGCCATTGCGTAAGAAATTCGGACGTGTTAATCATCGTCAGCTCTCGTTACTGGCTTTTTTTCCGACTATTGTATGTTTAATGGTGTACCCAGGTTTCATTGCAGGTCAATAGGGGATGACCTAAGTCGAATAGAGCTGACGATGATTAACACGTCGGCATTTCTTACTCGACCTACTTCATTCAATGACATTGCAATAAAAAACTTCCAAATAAAAGATGAAAAAAACTATTCAAAAATAAGGGAAATTTTATTCGATTGATTAAAAAAAAATTTTTTAGGTGAATTTAAAATTTTGCTTAACGAAATAATTAAAATGAAGCAGCTATCTTGATGTAATATTAATATCAATTCTGTAAAATAAAAACCAGATTTTTTAAGATTAATTGTCGTTAATAAATCACTATTACTAGTTATCCACAGAAGAACGACCGTAACCTATTTATTATTTTATTTATTACTACGATACAAATTTTAGTGTTATAAAAATTATTTTATTAATGTTGTTTGAATGATTTTTAATAAAGATTTTAACTGTTATCGTCATTTTAATTCAGCTTTTCTACAAGGACGTTTTGACTGCTACTGCAAAATTTCTTCAAGCCCAACTAAAATTATAAGATATTAATGTTTTTATTGCCCTGTCCCTTGGTGCAGAGCTAAAGGTCTGACTTCCCGTACCAAAGGTCAGTGGTTCGCTTCCCGTAGCGACAAAAATTAATTTAAATTATATTGGCAACCAATTAATTAAAACTGTTTTCTTATTTTCATATATACAAATACTGCGACAAACATTGCAATAAAAACATTAATATCTTGTAATTTTAGTTGGGCTGAGGAAAGCTTGCAGTCGACCTGTAGAAAGTCTAAAATAAAAATACACTAACAGAAATTTTAAAAAATTTTAGTTCTATTTCTTCTTTATATATTTTAGAGTGAGTAATAACCCCCCCTATAACTATATCTATAATGTAATATTAGTATAATTTAAAAAAAATAAAGGTAAAGATAAAGATGAGACAAAATTTATTTAATTTTAAAAACATGGCTACCAAAAATTATCCAGAAATAAGCTTCTAGCCTAGGAGATAGACAACCAAAATTACAAAACACAGCCATTATTTATATAATTTTACTTGTTGTTTTGTCTTTAGACCTGCACCCCAGTTGAGAATCACTGTAACAATTATGAACCCTTTTAATATATAATAGTTATAAAGAGCAACTGAGTTGCTCAAAGCCCCACCAAATATGAAAAAAAAAAAAATAGATATATCAAATGTTAATAAAATTTTATATGTAAGAAGAAATTATTATAATTTCATAATAAATAAAAATAAATAAAATATACCAATTATTATGAATTATATTTAAATTGAGTATTATATTATAATGTTGAATAATAAACGACACCAAATAAAATTTTATCCAAAGAAAATAGGTATAAAAATAAAATTAAAAAATATAAAATTTCAGCGTTGTAAGGTTTTTGAGAAATCTTGTTCTCTCTCACACACAGACACATACAGAGATCATTTTTTTAGACTCATGGAATCGAGGAAACAGAAAAATGCCCTCTCGAGTAACTTGTCATCCACGTACCCACAAAATGTGAGTGAAAACAATAAAAATGAAAAAATAAATTTAAAAAAAAAATATTTAATGGTCCGTGATAATAAGACAAAGTTTCTTTAGTTTGTCTACTTTATCGTATAAAAGTATTTTTGGGGATCATAGTGTTCTTTTTTTTTATGATCTCTAAAATACATAAAATTTTCATTTCATTATTATACGATCAATAAATTTAATGTTCTTTTGAATGCCAATCAAAAATGGAAGAATAAATACAAATGTTTATTATGTTTACAACTTATCATACGAAGTATTGGAAAAGTTAATTAGTAATTAATTATGATAATTTTAATTTATTAAAAAAGATAATGAATGTCAAAAATATTTCTATATAATAAAGACAAATTTTCTTTTTCTGACGAGCATTAATTTATTTTAATAAAACGAAAATATTTTTTTCTCTATTGTGTGATTTTTTTAAATAGCCTCCATTTTTTTTCCAAAACATCTTTCTTCTTATGGCAACTTTCTTAACAAACATTTTCTTTTCAAGTATATTGTTTATTTTAAATAAACAAAGTTTTTCTTTTTTGCATTCAAAATATTCTTATTTCTATATAATTCTCTATTTTTGCAAAAGCTTATTCAAGTAGGGAACGAAACCGCTTATCCCCTCCGTCTTTTACGTAAAAAAAAAGTCCCTTCAAAATAACTTTGAAAATAATAATAAATGAAAGTTGTATTTTAATTTTTCCTTGGGAATAGAAAAAGAAACTCTCCTTCGTTATATTAAATCTGCCCATTTTGTTTTATAACCAAAATAAACATGGATATGTAAAGAGAAAAAGAATTTTCTCAAAATTCACATGTGAAAAAAATTAACTTGACATTTTCTTTTTATTACATTTCTCTTAATAATAAATCAGATGTTTTTATTTTTATTTATAAATATATGAGGTAAATAAAAAAAGGGGACTATTTAAAGGGCAAGAATAAAAAATGGCCGAAGTCAATTGTGAGTATAAAAAACGTATATCGAAGCGTTTAAATTTAATTTAGATGTTTCACTCTTTTTTAATGGTTATTTGACTGCCTATATTCAAGGAGATTTGAACGTTCTTTTTATTTTTATTATAAGAAAATGTAATTAATAATAAATTAAACGTTTAAGTTGGGCTAATACTTCTCGGATTAAAAAGAAAATATTTAATAAAGAAATAAAAAAATTTAATTAAAAATGGTTGAGATTTTTAAAATATTTTAGGATGAATAACTTTAGTTGATATTATATATATATACTATAAAAAATTCCAGTATTTTTTTAAAAATTAATTGAACTCTAAATCTTTCGCCAATCTTCGAAATAAATGGGCGTAATTGTAAATGCGTTCTATCTACTATCAGTAACACAAAAAAGAAACCCGCCCTTATCTTATTTAAAATAACCGAGCTCACTATTTATTGAGAATCAAGCAAATAATTTAACGAGATTTTGGAGTCTATAAATTACAACTCCCAAGCTATAAGCGATTCTGAAGGAAAATGAATAAACGAATAAAGATCAACAAAAAATTGAATTTTTAATTTATTGCCCGCAGATAAGTTAAAAATTTTAATAATTGGTCAAATATTCACCTAAGTAGCTTAAATAAAACTATGATAGTTTTTATTTTCCCGCATTATTATATATAATAGTAAGGGGAAAGTATTATGATCATGAAAAATTTAACACTCAATTTTTAAAAATATCTTTTTGTTTAAAGTCAAAAGGTCTCAAGAATGGGAAAAAAATCTTAATGTGTGGTAGCTTTTATTTTTGCTTATAATCCTGGAACCTCTCATCGGCAAAGGACGAAACTTAACATCTTTATAGCCCTAGGAGTGCCTAAGAAAGTATTAAAATTTGAAACGAATCGCAGGCGGTAAAAAAAACCCTCCCCCTCTCGCTCGAAATTTATATCTCAGATTCAGGTTTGGTTAGCGATGGCTAAAAAATGCGGGATTCGTTCGTATTTTTTTATAATTATTTTTTGATTCTTCGTTTAATAAAGATATTGGGTAGATAGGTGGGGGCGGGGGCAAAGATCAGCACTTTTTACTTTTAACCCTTTTTTCGTGACCGTAATGTAACTATCATTCAGGAATGTGGATGAAGTTGCAACACTTTCCCGCACTTTTTAGCCATCGCTAACCATTCACTCTGAGAATCCGAGATGCGACTCTACGTGTATACAACTCAACTATTTGTGTTATGCTGTTTATATCAATAAATATCTTTATTTACCAAGTTGAAAAAGATTTGGCCTAGATTTTGAGAAAATCGCGGTGCTCGATAAATTTTTGGGGGGAGGGGGGTATTTTTTATATAATTTCTTAAAAGAAAATAAAATAAAGAAATATAAAATGCTGGGATGATAATTGTTAATATTCTAGTAATTTGATAAACTCTATTTATTTTAAGATCGATCAAAATCCAATCACCAGTTTAGACACCTACATCAAAATTAACTTGGCTCGTCAGATGTCATGATATCGATATTGTCCTGTGTCAACCCATGTTCGCCATCAATGTACTAAATGTAAGGTCATGTGTATTTGTAAATATTTTCATTTAAAAATCATTTTAAAATTAAATGAAGTAAATTCAGCCAAAAAAGTATATAAATAAAATAATTTTGAGGTCCGCGTTTCGAATTTAAATTCTTCCTTATATATATATATATATATTTTTTTAATTTATATTCTTAACTCTCTCAATTTCTCTTTAGAAGTTAGAAGAAAATATTTTTTTTATACGGCGCGTTAAAAAATGCGTTAGGAGAATTATACTTCAATATTGAGCATGTGGAGGCGTAGGGGCGGAGGGGTGAGAGTCTTCTGACCAAATAAATCGCACCCTGAGCAAATCAATTGCTAAGATATCGATCATATAATTTGCCATTCTTAAAAGCGTATGCACAAAAAAGTTGAATGTGGTGATTTATTTTATTTTTATTCATATGACAACCTCTCTCAAAAAAATCTCCTTATCGACACTGAGGATGGTCGTTGTAGAGTGACCGAAATATCTGCTTTAAAGTGAGGTGGTGAGAAAGTGAAAATAAACGCTGGTTTTCTTCTCCTCGACTTTAGAAGAAATTATTATTATTCTTATTTTATTTCTTAACAAGCTGATGATTAGGGCCATCCTCAGAGCCGTTATAAATCGTTATTCAAACATCCATGCATTCAAGACAATGGTATTGTAGTTGATATTCACAAAAAAAAAATAAAAATAATCGTTGCATATATTTATAGTAGAAAAATTTTTCTTTTTCTTTTATGTTTGAATACAAAATAACAAAAATACATCAAATTTGTTTTCACCTGACGGTAGAACAAGGTTTCCTTAATTTTGTATTCAAACTTACAAAAGAAAAATTTTTCTATTATATGTATGAAACGATTTTTTTTTTTTTTTTTTTGTGGCTACTAACTACAATACTAATGGGCTGAATGCATTGATGTTTGTGTTTGACTAACGATTCCGAGGAAGACTCTAATCAGGCCCGAAAAGTCAGTTTGTTTAGTAATAAAATTAAAGAATATGAAGTTTTATCATTGTGTAGATTGTGGAAAGGCGAAATTTATATATAAACTACAGGTAACGTTTCGGTTCGCGTTAGGACAATCATCGGAGCTGTGATAATATATTGTAAAACATTCAACTATTATATTTTATACTATTTTATAAATATAAAATAATTAATTAATTAAAATATATATATATATAAAACATGTGACTTTTAATCTCTCTGAATAGATTAAAAATTCATCTATTTATAAAATGTTTTTGTGAATAACCTTTAATAAAATAATTGAATGTTTTACGATGGTGGTCTAAATCTAGACCGAATCGTTAGCACTGGTTTATATAAAAATATTTATCCCAAGAAAATAAAATAAGTTGCATTCTTCATTTTTCACCTCTCCACAATAAAATTAAAGAAAAAACACCCTGGCTATATTTTTCTTCTAATATTCACCTGAACCAAAATCTTTTCCCAGGCACAATAAACCTTTGCAATATTAAATAGATTATATTGTTTAATTATTTAAGAAAAGACAACAAGTCCACTAATGAAGTGCTAAAGAGATAGAAAGAATTTTTGATTTTTATTATTATTATTATAAAGAGAAATTGTAGAGTATTCACAGCTTATAACAAATATAGGTCCTTGGAATACTCTCTATCAAATCATAAAATTGCTTCTATTTTTATTTTATTGGGCTGATGTTTACTAATATTTTTTGAAGAGTGGAACGCCGTGAAGTAGATAGATGAAACCAAATAAAAGACAAGTTTCAGCCCGATATATTTTATTTTGTCCTAATCTAAATTTCTGGGATTATAGGCCAGCCATCAGGAAGTAGGCTGTTAAAATAAGGCCCGTGCCTCTCACAATTTGACAATATCCAAATGCATTAAGTGAGTAACCCAAGAGCTGGGAATGGAGTACAATTTACCATATTTATGACGGGAGACACGTATCTTATATTAACGGCGTACGTCCTGAAGATGGAGTCGTATAGTCCTCAGGCAAAATAAAATAAATCGGGCCGAAAATTGTTCTTTTATTTGGATTCTCCTAATATTTTTTGTTTATTCTAAACTATTATACTAAATTTTCTGACCGTATTTTTTAACACCCTCTCTAGAAAATGTAATATTTATCAAGTAAATAAAGTGAAAATAGAGCTGATAAAATGCAGGACTAGCGGCGATTGGTTTCGTCTGCCGGCATCAATTTCCCAATTCGTCAAAACCCAATAGAAAAAGATGGTTTGATTGATTTTTATTAAGTTGTTTTTAAGAGCTAAAATGTTAAAATAGAAAGGAGCACTTTTGCGTTCTGTCGAGAAATTTACATGATTTCTATTTCTACCTTTAGATACTACTACGTAAGAGAGATATTAAAAGCCCCTTTCTGAATAATATGCTTATTGAATTTCGGGGAAAAAAAAAAAAATTCCGACGAGAGAGAGAGAGCAGATGTGTCTGAAAATGACGTCCTAAGATCGATCAGATGGACTGCGTCCGAGAGGTCCGTAAATTTCGAGAAATCGATATTTGATGAGCCTCCAAATAAGATGAGAGGGGAGACAGAAGGGACCAAATGAAATCGATTCTCGAATAAGTGATCAGGTCAAAAAGAACCTTCCTTTCCAGCTTCTTGATCCCTTCTCTTTTCTTAATGAAAATCGTTTATAAATTTCAGTTTCTGATTCCGGGCGATTTGAATTTTAAATGTGAAAATACAATTATTTCCAGATTTTTTCCCGAATACAAATGAACTTGTTAATATAAATTTTTTTTTTTATTGCTTTATTTTTTTTTTCTCTCTCTCTCTTTCTCTCTCTCAAATAGAAATTTTAATAAAAACAATTTAATTCTAAATATCGACGAGTGTAATTTTCATTTGATAAATGAATATAACATTTATTTGTTTTAATTTCCTTGATCTTTGATTTGCCTCAGGCGTCATATCACTTTCAGACGAAAATATTTTAAATAATAATAAATGAACAATTTTAATATAAATGAACTTTGAGAAAATTTTAATAAAACAAATACCGAATTATATTATTATTATTATTATAATTTGTAACGAACCCAATTCGCAGAGGAATTCATTCAAATATTTTTCAAAGAAAGATGAGTAAAAAAAAAATTAAATAATTAATATTTATTGTTATGAAAGAGAGTGTGTGTGTGTGTGTGTTTATAATTATTTTCACTTTGTTCGAGTGTGTGAATGTGTGTGTGTTTCTTATATAAACAAGAACAAGTTATCCATATATTAGTTCGTTCTGCTTCCTGGAAGATAGACAACCCAAATGACCAACTCATAATGAATTTTTTGAAAATTGCTCCAGAGCAAACTACGCATGCGCAGTTATTAAAGCTTTCTAGAAATTCATTTGTGGTATCTTTTAAGCGATTAATCAAAAAATTCATTAGTGAGTTGGTCATTTGAGTTCAAGCCAGTGACGTATCAATTAAAAAATTATGTGGGGCTCACATTTTTAGTACAGTATAGATATATAGAAAATGAAGAAAAAGAGAAGAGATCTAAGCCTAGTCTTAAATTTTTTCGTTAAAGAAAAATGACTATAAAAATGGGTGAGAATAATTAAAATTTATAAAGTTTTATTGAGCCCCCTGAGCCCTCTCCGTTCCTACGTCTACGCCTCTGGATCAAACAAACAAACACGCGAGCCACTTTATGTAATCCATGGTATCGTTTGGCCGATATTTTTCAATTATCACTTTTTTCACAGGGATAGACCATACCTTGAGATATTTCGAACCCGAAGATTATAGTACAGTAGACCGCAATTTTCCATGTGTATATCGTTTTTAAAAATGACTCGATAAAAACCAGTAGAAATTAACAAAGTAAATAAAATATCAAAAAAAATACCTATATATTTAAAAATTTCCTCCATTTTGAAAATAGAAAATTCACGTTGAAGACATCTAAAAAATCAGGGAAAAAAAACTAACTAAATACATCAATAAAGTACTAGTACCTGTTGGCCGATTTTATTTTCTTTTCGAGATGCAAGCGACAAGGGTATCTAGCTTAGATATGAAATTTTAGCTGTAAATGTTTTTTCGTTTTTGTAAAATCTTGTTCACACAGAGAGAGAGAGAGCACGACCATTTTGGGAGACCCATTTTTTTTAGACTCAGGGACCCCAAAAGATGTATTTCCGTTGAAATCTCGACATC
>JAAAKE020001677.1:0-11323 GCA_010014785.2 Anisolabis maritima
GTTTGATTGGACCTAGCCACCGAGGACTTGTGCCTCTAAGCAGGTCTTAAATAAATTTATTTATTTATTTATTTACTAAATTGAGGACCTCACACTATTTTGAGGTGGATCATTAAAGAGAATTTTGAAAAAATCAAAAAAAAAAAAAAAAAAAAGTAAAAAGTACATCAGTAAAGTATAGTATTCGTTGACCGATTTTATTCGAGGCGCAATACACGTCGATACCTAGTTTAAATATAAAATTTGAGCCTCGAGTAGCTTTTCGTTTTTGAGAAATCTTGTTCACAAACAGACTTACACAGACAGACAGACAGACAATTTTGAGAGACCCATTTTTTAGACTCAGGGGACTTCAAAATGTGTATTTACGTTGAAATTTCAACATTGATTTTCTATGATCGCAATACTTTCCTATACTATATATTACATATATAGCTAAGAGAAAGTAAAAATTTATAATGGTATCACAGTGAGGAGATGGAGCTGAGGACTTAATGTCGAGGCCATCTTGTTTCTCGCTTTACTCCAGGTTGTAGATCTCTTGTTGCAAGTCTCTTTATGATTGGTATCTGAATTGTACATGAAAAAGGCCACACAATGAGTGGACAAAACTTTCTATTTAATACAAATAAATCACTGTTAAACAGAAAATGTAATTTATTTATTAATTGTGAAAGATTCAACACCAAAAAATAGTGTACATTGTAAAGAGATAAGCTTTTCACCCTTTATTATAATATTATAATAGTATATTTGAAATGGTTAGTCCATATTTTTGTTTTAAAATTTTTTTATGAATTTTATGTGTTTTTTTTTTCTTTGTCGGAAAGACATCAAAAAAATACCGATATTACATCATCGGTATTAAAGACAATTCGTGCTGAGTGCAAAGATCCATCCCTTCATCTCTTCTTTTTTTTAATAACGTCACCAAAAGCCAATAGACAAATTCCGAGGGAAAACAATCCATCCTGATTGGCTATTTTTGGTGGATGTGTCATTAAGAGAGATGGCAAGGGATTTAAGACACTGACGTTGGAAGAGATACTCAATCTTTAACTCTCGAGTTGAAAGCATTGTCCCCAAATACTGCATTATACACACGTAGATCAAAAAAAAAAAAGGTTACAAGCAGCAGCATTTGAAAAGTAATTATTGTGGAGGGATTTTTTTTCCCCAGAGTGGAGATAGATGGCGCTAGTTGTCTTACAGCGGTTGTGCAGGTAGGTAGTGTAAGATTGAAATGGCAAGACAAGAAAAGCGGTCTCGCTTGGAGGTGCGGGCCGTGTTTCCTTTCTTATCGGCAAAGAATGTGTCCTCATTTGAAATTCACTGTCAACTCGTGGAAGTTTATGGTGAAGAAGCAATGAGCAGACAACATGTAGCGAAATGGTGTCACTCCTCTCAATAGGGCAGAGAGGATGTGGAAAACCAGGACAACGAGCGGCCGTCCAAATTCGGCAACGACTGAAATCAACACGGTACGAATTGAAAAAATGATTCAAAATGATCGACGGGTAACTGTGCGTGCAATCGCGTCAGAGCTGGGACTGACATATGGTACCGTGCAGCGTATCGTTTCTGATGTGATGTGATATTCCAAGGTTTGTGATCGCTGGGTACCACGTGCGTTATCCGAGGAGCAGAAACCCACACGAATGATGTGCAGTCTCACGTTTCTTCTACCATTTGACAGCCAGGACTTCATTGATCACATCGTTACTGGGGACGAAACTTGGCTCACTTTCATCACTTCGTCCCCACAACCAAAAGAGCCGCTTTAGCGTGGAAACACGCTGGATCACCAACGAGAAAGAAGTTTAAGGTTATACCCTTTACCGATAAAGTTATGACAACCATATTCTGAGATTCATACGGTGTTATCCTGGAGCGTGGCGATACCGTTACTGCCGATCGTTATTGTACCACTTTGACAAGGTTATGTGAAGCCATCCGATGCATGGCATGTTGATTGGTGTGTCATCCTCCTGCATGACAATGCGTGGAGATAGGCGGTAAATCGCCTGAGGGCCACCTGTGTATGTGAGCGATTGTGTGTGTGTGTGCATGACAATGCCAAGCCCCATATTGTTCGCTAAAATCAGGGATTGCTGCAAAAGTTCAAGTGGGAAATCTGGAGCTTCTCCTCATACAGAGTTGGCACCCAGTGACTATTTCCTTTTTCCGAAATTGAAGGAACACTTATCTGGAATAAGGTTTTCTTCAGACAGTGATGTGAAAATATCTGTCGAGAAATGGCTCAATGAGCAGGGGCGTGATTTATACCAAGCCGGGTTAAACAAGTTGGTCCTGCGTTCATATAAATGCCTAAATAGATTTGGTGATTATGTGGAAAAGTGGTAACTCTCGAAATATAAGCATTGTCCAAATACGGAATTATATAAAATATTCGATCTTAAGCACTCCAGATGTAAGCAGTGCTATTTATCTACAATAATATACAAATATCATTGTTCACGTGTACCCTTTGTGCCAAAGGCACGATTTTCATCAATTTGTGACACTTTAAGAAGTGTTAATTAAATCACAATTTTATTATAATAATAAAATTGTAGACTATTAAAAGTGCTCAATTAATTTACATTTAAATAAATAAATTATACCTGCCTCGGTCCCCAAGTGCTTCCCAGTGTCGAATGAACCACCGACCCAAGCGATTATCAGTGAAGTGTTCCTTGAATTGAATCATTGAATTACCCCATAGTGGAACCCTTGGATATTTTATTCTTCTAATGATAAGTACTATAATTTTTATTTTTTATTTTATGTCTTTATACCCTTAAGAACCTACTTGTTCTAAATTTTTTTGGTTTTAAATATATATAATTTTATATTGTTATTTATATTAAAACAAATTACATACCTTATCTATATTTAAAGATCTATTTCTTATTTATATATTTGTTAATATATATATATATTATTAGTTCAAAAGAGTAAACAAATGTATTAAACGATTCCCATTATTTAATATAATATTTAAATTTTATTTCCCATTTTTTTTATTTTTTATTTTTATTTTCTTTAATTTTTTTGTCTTTGATCATAAAATAAAAAGTTAAAATGTTTTTAAATGATTAGTTAGTTTTCTTTTTTAGTTGTCTTTAACCATCACACCAATCCCTCTTTCTCATTATTATGTTTGAGAAGATACTCTTAAACAAAACTTAGTTATAATATTTAAATACTTCTTTACATATATATGCGAAGCAGATCACATTTATTTAAATAAATTACAAAAATAAATAAAAAATCGAACTATTAAAAGTCTTCCTCCACCTTTAAACTGGTTCCTGGGCCCTTTCATATCTAGATTCATCTCAGTATGAACCGGTAAAGGCTCTGCAACATCTTCAAATAGAAAAAGATCAGAGAAAGTTCTTTCAATGAAAATGGTTTTTGTTCTTTTTATAATTTAAAATACATCCTAACAACTTATTTACCCTAATGATGAGTACGATCAAAGGTCAAAATGTTCGCAAATGGATCTACTTTTATTTATACCCTTTGGCACCTCTGCTTTATTTTCTGAATAGTCATTCCAGTCATCAACATTTACTTATAAAATACCAATAAATTTTATTTGAAAAAATATATTATTAAATTATGAAAATAATTATAATTAAATCTTTTTATTCTTTATGATTATTATATAAATTTATTTTTAAATTATTTCTCTTTCCTAGGCTTAAATTATAAATTATAAAAAATTTATTTTTAATTTTCTACTTTCAACTCATCTCCCCTTAAACAAAAAATATTAGTAATCAATATTTTATATATCCGAGTGAGCGGTATGGGAAGAAGTGGGAGAGAAAATGCAAGAGGCTGCGAGTTGGTACAAGTCAGTGTAGCTAATGTCGGAATATTACTTCGGATCAAAACGCTCTTCTTATTACTGACTTAATAAACCCTCTCTTATGTGTATATTTTCAGCTGAGATTACAGAAATAATTAAAATATGATAGTGATATAATTTAATTTGAAAATCATATTTATAATTAATTAACCATGTTGTATAATAAATTTAATTTTTAAAAATAAGATAAAAAAGGAAATAGTAGAAAGCAAACTCACTTATTTCGGGTAACGTAGGAGGAAGAATAGAGCTGTCAGATCCTCGACATTTACGTACGCTGCCAAGGCAAAAAGACACTGAATGATGTTCTTTAACTTTGGTTGTTAAAGGTGGTCCTCCATCAAAAGAATCAGGTGCAGAATTAGTTTGCTTTCTTAAGAAAAAGCGTCGTCTTTTTTCCGCAGATTTTTCTATTTCGCTTCTTTGATTTGATTCAATTCCGTTCAGGTTAATCATTGCAATTGTTCCTGTTTTATAATTAGAAGTATTGAGGCGAGTATCATCCATCGACCATTGATGTTTTAGTTTTGGTCGAGGCCTAGATTCCAATTTAGTTGGTCGTTTAGGAATTGAGGTTTCATGTACTTTATCCCTTGTTTCTTCATGATCAATTGTTTCAATATCATATAATTCTGTATCATTAATACTACCTAAAGTTTGTTCTTCATTTAATTCTGTACAAATATTTAATATTTTTGGTTTTAATATTGAATTATATCTAGGTATTTTTTCTTCATTTGTTATTAAATTGACTGATTCATTTAAATTTAATGGAAGAAACAAATTAGAACTAATAGGTTGATAATTTTTGTTTTTAATAGATATGTCCATAATATTTTCTTTCAAGCTTGAAATACTTTCTTTAGAATTAAGGCTAATTAGTTCTTCATTAGTATCTGATAAGGGTAGAAAAATTCTAGGAGCAGATCTTGCTATGCCTTCTCTTTTTGGAGAAGGAGGAGGTCCAGGAATTTTTGGAATAGTAGCTACATCAAAATAACGTGGGGAAAGAATTGCTTCAGCATTATGAGATGGTGAAATATATTCTTCAGGAAGTTGTTTAGTGATATTGAGAAGTTGAATTTGTTGGCATATATCATTATCAGATTTATGTGTAATTAGATCAAATCTAGGTTCAGGAGTTATTGCTGGTGCCATTGGAGAAGGAACAAGTGGTTGACTATCAAGTGAATTGACATCTAAAGGAAATTGAAAAGTTAAGTTATCATTTTGCGGGCTTAGACCAGTAGTGACAGTTGCTGATCCAAGTGAATCAAGAGATCTTGAACGTTGTGCGCGGAATACGGGTGTGACTGGAATCACAGGAGTTTGATCAAGCATGTCTTCTTCACAAGTACGTAGAGTTTCATTAAGAAGACTAAGCATTGAGCCGCCCATGGCTGGAGATGGCAGGTTTGAGTCATCATCAATGAAGGCATCACTAATATTATACTGCCAGGTGTCGGAGAGAGATCGCTGACTTGGAACAAATCGCTGCCGAAGAGCTCTTGCCCGAGTAGAAATGAAGGACATGGTTCGCAGTAGGGTACGCCCATCACGACCCTCCATCTGTAACAGCAGCCATGGTCCAACCAAATATCCATCTAGATTCATTTAATCATTCTCTATTCGCGCTAATCCGTTATTAATATGGTTATATTATTTCAAATTATTTAATAAATTAAAATAAACTTGTTGATACAAATAAATATGACAATGAAATACATGGTTCGCATTTTAGGATTCCACTTCTTATATTATCAATTCTTCATTTTCAAAGCCAACTATTAAAAAAAATATTTTTTAAGAAACATTCATATATATTTTAAAAATTCTTAACATTTAAATTATATTTTGATTATAAAATAATTTAAATTAGTTTATAATATATTAAAATGTTGGAAAAATTTTTAGTTAATAAGGATAAAAATAAAAATAAATCCAATTTTTTTATATTTCCAACTTAAGCGTCTTTTTATTACTGCTTTTCTCGGGAGACGTTTTGGCTACAACTGCAAGTCTTGTTTAGCCTAGCTAAAAAATTACATGATATTACATGAATTATCAGCTGCGACAAACGACAATTGCATTCGGTAAAATCGAGGTTAAAGGAAAGTAGGCAGTTGAGGTCCTTAATCTTACCCCATCATCTATCTCAGTGGTTCTCAGAGTCGCCGAACACTTTTCATTTTATTTTTTCATGTGGAACATACAAAAGTTTAAAATTAAAAAATTTTATATACCAATAATGCAAGGCAATTATGTATATAAATACTTAATTACGTATTATTTTAAGAAGGTGACTCATTACTAACGTTAAGTTGTTAGGAGATTATTAAGTAAGAATACTTAATTGTATATGTTTCTAAATAACATAACACTATTCTTCTTAGATGGTGTTGGTGAAGGATTTGAATAAAAAACGCCTTATCTTCAACAATTTTATTTTATTCTGAGGTAATGGTTTTTCGAAGAAATATAGCGACACTCCTTCAGTGGATCTCACTTCTTTCACCACACATGCTCGGTAGCACAATTAAGAGGGCACTGGTCTTGTTTATTCTTTGAGCAATATTTTTTTTAATATATCATATATAAAGGTCTAATTTATTTAAATAAAATTGCTTAAAAAAGAAACAAAATCTCTTAATATATTTTTGTATTTTGGGTGTGGTATTGAGCTTATCTGGTGAAAAAAAAGAGTGCTGTAAGAGGTTTCCGAATCTGGAAACTATTATTTCAGATTAAAATAAAAGTGATGAAAATAATGCCTCTTTTTCATTCAATATAACACTATTACTACATTTGAACTATCTATTATTATGACAAATTTTTGTCGTGGGGGATTTACGGAACACGCTTTGAAAACCACTGCTCTAACTTAATTTAAGATGTGGTTTTGAAGTTAATTGATGGCACACAGAAAATCGGGGACAGTGTCCATTGGTCTTGTCCAGTATTTCTTGAGTTCAAAATTTTGTTAATACCCAATAAAATTTTATTAATAACATGCTTTCATCAGCAAACCTGGATAAAAGCACATTGTCGTAGAGGTCGAAACATGCATTGGTTAATTTGTGAGAGACGATTATTTGATTGGTCATATTTGGTATTTTTAGGAGTGGAACTGGTGACCTACCATAAGCCTCTTCTTCGATTCTGGCAGTGAAAACGATGTATATTTCGTCTTCCTCGACAATGTGCTATAATGCCTCGCATTTGCTGTGTGCTATTAATCAAACAAATTCACTGCCACACTTTAAGTGGAGATGATTGCCTTAATTTAATTATTAAAATGTAAAATTTTAGTTTCTAGTACATTAATTTGACTTATCAACTCCGTCCGAGGTCGTTGAAGGTGATAGCGTAGATCATGATGGCCCTATCTCTTTGGTCGGTTCCAGCCTCACCTTAAGATTCTGTTATTGGAAGCTCTGAATCTCTAATAAAATAAAATAAATTTGAATAACTTCCGATCTAAAATTATTTTTATTATTATTTTCTCTTGCCAATATATGTAATATATATAATAGTATAGAGAAAGTATTGCCATCTCAATTAAAAAAAAAAAAAAAAAAACACGTTTTGAGGTCTCCTGAGTCCAAAAAAAAGCAAAAATAAGTCTCGCAAAATAGTCTGCCTGTGTGTCAACAAGATTTCTAGCCTCTCCCTTGGTGCAGAGATAGAGGAGACCTCTACCCTCTACGCCTCACATACCAAGGGTGAGTGGTTGGCTTCCCATCATAAGCCACAAAAATTTATTTATATTATATTCGCTATTAATAAATATAAATAAGGACTGAGACTAATGGCTTCAGATACCGAAAGAGACTAAAAAAAATAATAATTCTTATTATTATATTAATTGATAATTGACACAAACAAAAAATCTCTAAAAATAAAAGTTATTATAAAATTGTGAACTCGTTACCTAGGGAGCCCGACTAATAAAATCTGATATGAGAGCATTCATACAAATTTACAATCTTAGATAAGAGCAACTTGTCTGATGTGCGGTCATTACACCTGATTTTTTTTTTCAATTTTTTATAGGAAATAATGAATTTACTAAAAAAAATGTTTAATGAAAGTTATAAAGAATAGTTCACACAATTTTACTTGAAAAAATTTTCTTTAAATTTAATAATTAATAAAGTTGATGTAATTAACTAAATAAATAACTTATAGCTTATGCAGATATACAGCCATAGGCCTTAAGGTTAGCGCTTTGGGGCTCCATTTCCAAAGGGCACTAAAGTGGCGAATTGCTCCATTTCGAAAGGGTGCTAAAGTGGCGAATTGAAAGAAACCGAAAAGCACAGGAAAAAATATTTAAATAAATATTATAGTATCCAAACTAACTAGTTATAATATATTTTTGAGGGGTTTATAAAGACACAATTTATATCTATATAAAGATCATTAAATAATGCTCCATTAATTTTGAAAAAAGATAGAATGTTAAAGCAAAGTTGTTATCTAATAATAAAAAAAAAATTATGAATATTTCTATTTGAAAAGGATTATTCTAGTACTAAAGATTTATAGCTCTAGTTTAAAATCTATTCTAAAGAGTATTAAATATATTTTGATATTTTTTTTTTTTGGACATAGAAGCATTAGATCCAACGGACCTATAATGACCAGTGGTCACATACAACCAGGAAGAACAGGAGTAAGAGAGAGTGAGGACTTTAAAAGGTGCTTGTTGAGGTTGGATTTCAAAGATTGGAGATTGTAAGTTTTAGGATAGATAATAGTAGCAGAGAGGTTGTTCCACTCACGGGAGGTCATGGGAATAAAGGAACAAAACTAGCATTGACTAGTTCTATTAGTTGCGAGTTTAACTATATGGGGGGGCTGTTGGGAAGATGACTCCCTTGTATTACGGACAAAAGTCGCTTTGGAGAAATGATGGGGTTTTAATTCGGCAGAACATCGACCATGAAAATACTTGTAAAAAAGTGTCAATGTACAGGCACTTCTTCTGTGTTCGAGTGCCTACAAGGAGGCAGTAAAAGACTCGTCTCCGAGCAGTCTCACCACACGCTTTTGAATCAAATCAAGGGAAGAAATTCCATAATTATAGGTGAGATCCATAGTCAAGGCACGGATAAATCTATGCCTTGTAATAAGAATTTGATGAGGGGAGAACTACCGCAAAACAGTGAAAGGTATATTTTTTTTGTTTGTTTGTTAAATCTGTACAAAAAGATTAACCAATAAAATTCATGAAATTAAATTTTTAATAGAACTTGTGGCCAACCAGACTTTTTTTTCGTCTCTTATCATTAATTAATAGTTTAAATATTTTTTCTAATTAATAAATTAAGCTTATTTTAATAATTTATTTATTTTTTTTTTATTATTTATATATTTATTTATTGTAGATTAGGATTAATTTAACTTATTATCCAAAGACTATAACACATCACTCAATAAGTCCGCGCCTCTAATGAAAAATCTATATGATTTTTAGAAAGTACCAACCTTCAAATGATATCTTTCAAAATTTCATGACAATCCGATCATTAGTTTACAAGTTACAGTGGTTTTAGTGACGCTACTTTTGTTATTTTCAAAACAATGGAAAAAAGGAATTTAAACATTGTTTTTTAATGGGAAAAATACCGTTCAAGCAAAGCAATGGCTTGATAAGTGTTATGGGGACTCTGCTCCCTCGAAAGCAACCAACGAACGTTGGTTTGCTGAGATTAAACGTGGCTGTACAAACACTGGACTGATGCTGAACCCCCTGGTCGCCCGAATTCGGACTGACACCTTAAAGATATCAGAAGGCAGTGTAGACACTATTTTGCACAAACTTTTGTCCATGAGAAAGCTGTGTTCAACGTGGGTGCCGCGCTTGCTCACACTAGACCAAAAACAGCAACGCGTCAATGATTTAGACGCGCTGTTTGGAGCTGTTTAACCGTAATAAACAGGAATTTAGCGTCGGTATGTGACAATGGATGAAACATGGATCCACCACTACACTCCGGAATCAAATCGTCTGTCAGTTGAGTGGACAGCAGTCAGTGAAAGTCGTCCGAAGCGACCAAAAACTCATATGTTGGCCGGTAAGATTATGATCTCCGTATTTTGGGATGCACAAGGTATTTTATTCGTCGACTATCTTGAGAAAGGAAAGACCATCAATAGCGAATATTACAGGGCATTATTGGTGCGTTTGGAGGAAGAAATTGCGAAAAAATGGCCCCAAATGCAAAAGAAAAAAGTGGTCTTTCACCAAGACAATGCACCGGTTACAATTCGTTGGCTACGATGGCAATATTGCACGAATTGTTCGAATTGCTTCCCCATCCACCGTATTCTTCCTAATTTTTAGCCGATTCTTCCAGCTCAGTGGAGATGCTATAGATTCGAGATAAATATACATATTTTAAAATCGAAGTTTTTAAAATAGAAATTTAATAACAAAAATAAAAATAATTGGGTAAGTCTTCTAAATTACTGCCTTAGTCATCAGGACCTTTAAAAACCACCGTGTTCACAAATGAATTCGCAAAGCGATGAATCCCTTCGAATCCCTGAGCGCTCTTTACACCTCGGACGTCCAACTCTGAATCCTCACCGTTCGTTCAGCGCTGGCGGCCAGTACCAGCCCCGAGCGAACCACCTACTCACAGATAAATATGATATTGCCCATAGAATTAAAAATCGAAAAATATTCAAAAAGAATTAAAAATTTAATTTGTCTCATGAGAACAAATATTAATTTTTGAAGTTAAATTTTTAATTAAGAGTTGATGAATATTGTTGATAATTTTGTTTAATGTGGCCAAAAAAAATTAATGAGCTCATCTGTTTGTTACTGGATGGTGAAGGCTTATTGACAACGATGTAGGGCAGTGGTTCCCAAACGGTGTTTCGCGGAGACTGGTGTTCCGTAAGCATTTCACAAGTGTTCCGCGGATTTAGTCGCAAATCCGAAGTGTTCGACCGTATTCGAACGCCCGAATATCAAAAAATGAAAATCAAAATTTTCATAAACATGAATTTATATTTTTTTATTTTTATTTTTAATTCTTTTCAATTAAAGCCCACTAAAAGATTATCTCAAAAAACAATAAAAACAAATTTTTCAAAGAAAGAGGCCTTGGCAAATATAAACAAAACAATGTTACTTGAACAATTTTACTGTACTTTTTGATTAATTAATTTAATTTGTAGTACGAAGTTAAAATTCGGTTGTCCATATTAATAAACAATCCTAAGTAAATTAATATAAATATATTGTACATTACATAATTATAATTATATATATATATTATAATTAATAATTAATAATAAACTTTGTACCTCTAGAAATGATGGATAGATTTATCATAAGGAAATGTATGTTGATTTAAACTTGCTAATAGTGCAATGGTTCCTGCAAAGTTGAAACGACATTTTACAACTAAGCATGAAAATATTACT
>JAAAKE020001699.1:0-11323 GCA_010014785.2 Anisolabis maritima
AAAAAAAAAAAAAAAAAAATATAAAAAAAAAAAAAAAAAAAAAAAAAAAAAAAAAAAAAAAAAAAAAAAAAAAGAAAAAGAGGAGAAAGGGAGGGGGGGGGGGGGGGGGGGGGGGGGGGGGGGGGGGGGGGGGGGGGGGTTGAGGTGTAATTTGCTAGCGAAGGTGTTAAGTGGGCAATTTAGTCGGCATTAAAGTCTCTTATTAAGAGAAGGGAAAAAACACCTCCAGGCCCCTCTCCCTCCCTGCTGCTTCCTTTTCAATCAATCTCTTCCTCAGAGCAATCTAGAAAAGATAAACAATTTCTGACAATTTAATGAATTTATTAAATCAACGAAGTATCAAAAAAAAAAAAATAAAATAATTACCACCTCTCAACGAAAAGATTTTATCTTTGGTTCCTGGAATTTCATTTAAACGTTAAAATTGATCGAAAATATCCGATCAGTTGAATGCATCAAAAAAATCTGGTGTTTCTAGCATATCCTTTTTAAGTAAGAGAAAATTATGTGATGTTCGGTCACACCAGATTTTTAATTAGCAAACAAATATTTAAATATTTTCAAGGAATATAATTTATTTTCGAATTATTTTATTTTACCAACAATTATTTTTTCTAGTATTATTTGCAACAATGCAATAAAATCAAATTAATTTTAATTATTTAATTATGAAAATTTTAAAATGTAATGCCAATTTTTTAAATGTTGGATTAAAATGCTCCAAAAATTTAAGATTTACAGAGAGCCAAGTATCAAATTGAATTTGAGTTGTCTGTAAAAAAAAAATAAATAAAATTATTCTTTTAATTTCATTTAAAAAAATTATAATATTATTAACGTAAAGTCTTTTCAAGTTTCAGGCTGTGCGACGGGCCGGTTTTTTCCGCTTTCGTTGGCGTCCAAATGAATCGAGTGATAATGCATGTAAAGAACAGGAAATTATTATTATATTTCAAAAATTTTTTATGGCTGGGTGATGATTTTAGATGAGGGGGGGGATATTAGAGCAAAGAGGTTACGTTAATAATTTCATTAATTTTATTTTTTGACAAGCTGACGTTTCAGTCCTTATTAGGGTCATCCTCAAAGCTGAAGTAGAGTTGTTTTCCATTTCAACTTCCAGATGATTTTTTTCTCAGGCCGAAACGTCAGCTTGTTAAAAAAATAAAGAAAGAAGAAGCCACTCTCTTACTTAACTCCTAATCCACGAGTCTTCGCAAATTTTGACATCTCATTGACTGGATATATAAATTAATAACAAAGAGATTAAATCCTCTTACTTTTAAACTTAAAAAAAAAAAAAAGTTCCAATTTCCGTCTATCATTTTATAACGAAGGACTTTTGTATATTTTTTTTGTCCAAACTTTTTAACAAAAAGAAAGAGATAGAGAGAAAAAAAGTTTGGAAATCGTTTGTTAGGACTGTTTAAAAGTTTATAATAATAGAGGGAGAGAGAGAGAGGCGGTTGCCCTTGTTACCCTGAGTGATTGCAAAAAAAAAAAAAAAAGCTTGAAATAGAACTAATAATCGATCCGGCGTATCTATCAGTCAAGAGCCTATAGAAATGACAACAATCGGATGGAAGGGCGGCAACAAAAAGGCGACATTTAACCTTTAAGCGCCATCTCTTCAATCTCTTTTTTTTGTTTAAGTCTTTTTCGGCATCTGAGGCCACTTAGACCCCCTCTTTATTTATTTATATTAATTGGTAGCCAATAAAAATATAAATACATTTTTGTCGCTCAGGACCCTGAAGCAAACCACTAGCCTTTGGTAGGGGACCTCGATCTCTGCTCCAAGGGACAGGACTAATTATCTATATCATTTAAGGAGAGAGAATAAGGGACGAATCACCTTGTCTAGACCGGCGATCGCCAATCGATGGACCGTCCCTTATAGATGTAAAATTCTAATATATACATACATAGGAGTAAACGGTATTATTAATAATATAAATGCGCAAATGTAGATATCACTTCCAATGATCATTATTACAAAACTTTGTATATTCTACCCTATATAATGTACTATCCCTCTCAAATGTTGACGTCTTAATGGAAAATTAAGAGAGCTACATGAAATCTGAAAATAATACATTTAATAATCTATAAAACATTATGAAATTTGAATATTTTGAATGTTTTGTAGCTCTTTTAATTATCCATTAAGACGAAGCAAAAATGGTACATGTTGTCCAATTACATTTCAGGGAATAAGAGGAGGAATGTTCAGGGTTGAGGGCATATAGACTTGAAACGAAATACAATATATATTAATTACTATACAAATTATCCAGATATATTTATTTATCGAATTGATATAAATAAATTTTCATCAAACTCCCTGGGATCCGAACACACCCCCCTTGGCTTTTAAGCTTATCAATGTCAATATCTTAAACGTCTTGACAAGGGGGGGAGGGGAGGATGTGTTTAGTGTTTCGTGAGACTTCAAATTTTGACTTGCTGGTCCGGGAATTCCAAAGGTTGGTGACCGGCCGACGGCAATAATAATAATAATAATAATTTTGGATTAATCTTGAAATATTTACAAAAGATAAAGGAGTAGAAGAAAATCTCAGCAACATAAAAAGCATCACCAGATCAACGCTGCTCTTTTATTTTATTTATTTAATCTCCCCCTCTCTCTTACTTATCTAATGCAATTCAAATAGAATTTTTTTCCTTATTTGTTTTTATTTTATGCTAATAAGAAAGCACTGAGAAAGAAATAAAATATCGTTCTTTCTAAATAAAGGAGCCTTAGAGAGAAAGGCATAGCTGCTAAAACAATGGGGAAATTTTTTTTATAAATTGGTCTTATTGCATATGAGATTAAAAAAAAGATGTAAAAATTATAGGGCTGGAAATTGATTAGGTTAATAAAAGAAATACAAGTTACAGCCCTTTACTACAAAAAAATTTAAGCAAATTAAACGTTTCGTTATGAAAATTGTAACTTCTTCAAGGTCTTAACTATTACAAATTATGACTTATTGCAAAATAGTCACCGCAAAAACGAAATTAAAAAATATGACAAAAATAAAATAAAATAAAATCCAATTGGACAACTTTTTTTTTTTAAAAAGGAGATTGGCATCTGAGGCCATATACACTTTGAACAATCACAATAAGATTAAATACGCTACATGTTATCCAGGCATATTTATTTATATTAATTAATATCCAATTGGTACATATTGAAGGTTAGCAATATTGACAATGTCAATATCTTTAACCTCTCGGCACGGGGCTGGGAAATTTGACAACTACGCCAATGAATTTATATTTTTGGATCTTTTTTATTTTTCTTTTGTTTTTGCAATGAGTTATATTTTGTAATAAATGAATGCCTTGAAGAAGTTACAATTATCATAACGAAACGTTTAGTGTAATTGTAAGGTAATTTAAATTTCTTTTAGAATTATTCTTTTACTTTCTCGAATGAGGAAAATATTGTAATAGTCCAAAAATTCCATTTTGATTGTTCTTGACGTTTTGGTTCTCCCTGAGTCGGAAAAAACCATTTTCAGAATTGTCGTGTGTCTGTGAGACTATTGTTAACACGATAACTCGTGAACGCTTTAAACCAAATTTTACGTGCATGCATTCCAGTAAATTCAGAGAACTCTAGCAACTTTTGACCTATTTCCGGCAACTCGAAGTCGTACTCTACTTGAAATGTTTATCCTCCTCTCTATGAGTGTATGAGAAAATCGAGGGGAGGCCACTCCCACTTTAATTTATTATCAATCTGTAATAAATAAAAATGGCAATAATAGTTGTAGTGTAATAATAATTATAATAATGAATTAAGAAAAATTAATAATTTTTTTCTGATAAATTATTATTCTTTACTCATAAAATGAAAATGGTAAAGGGTGCGTTCAGGTTATTCCATTTTCTCTTCTTTTTTTCAGAATTCAGAGATTAATTTAATTATTATTTTGAAAACGTGAAATTAGCTATTTTATATTTGGATTATAGGCCTATTATTTAATTAAGTCCATTATTGGAAAATGAAATTTTAATTTATCTTTAATATTTTCAATTTGATATTCTTATTTAATTTTAAGCAGTGAAGAGTTAATTTAAGTATTTATTAAATATATGTCAACCTCTCTTTATTTTGTGTTCTTCAAAGTTCTTATTGTTAATATGTTCTTTTATATTTAGCTTCTGAAAAAAATAATGAAAAGAAAAAAGTCATTTTATGTTATAAAATAATTAATCTGAACATTTTTAAGACAGTTTTTTTTTTGTCTTTTTTGGCATCTGACGCTCCGTCCTTTTTTATTTAAATTAGTTAGTAGCCAATATAATTTTAGTTTAATTTATGATTTATGCTCGAAATTCAAATAACATCCGTTTTTTTAAGTCGCCATGTCTAAAAATGTGGAATGTAAAAAAAATGTCTAATTTTAGACGCGGAAGATTTTAGCAGAAGTGAAAAAAGAAAAAGGATTTATTTTAAAAAGGTCTGTGTTTTGAAAGTAGGATTAATTATTATTAAAAGATTTTCCTTTAAGGTTAAATTTTTATGATTATTAAATAAGACGTTAATTTTATTTATTGAGTGTTCAAATAAAAGTGAAATTTTGTATGCAATATATTAGAATTATTTTTTTGAAATTTGAATTTTTTTCTCGCACTAACATAAGATGAAAGTATTATAATCATGAAAAATTAGATTAAAAAAAAATATCTTTAGTATTTCAAGACAAAATGCAAAAAAATCTTGATGTACTTATGTGCATGTGATGTATGTGTAGAGTATTTATTAGCTTATATTTCGGAAAGCATTCGTGGGAGGCGGAAGTAACTTTACAAAATTATAGTGTTAGGAGCGTCTAAGGAGGTTTTAACATTTAAAGAGAATCGGTCCGGAGGGAGCGGTAAAATGACCCCCAAAGAAACACGATTGTCTCAGCATCCTTTGGATCAAATCTTTTGAAACTTTGTAATTATAATTAAGACATTTGTCTTTAGACCTGGACAAAATTTCATAACATTCCGTTAAGTGAAAGGGAATTTATTCTTAAAAAAAAGTTAGGTTTAAAATAATAAACCAACATGAGAAATTTTTTTAAACCTTTGACTTTTTTCTTTTTTAATCAATAAAATGATATTTCTTTATATTAGATCTGTTTAAGAAGAGCGGAAATGTTTTGCAACTTCTTTATCTTTTTTTATATTAAAAATAAATATTTTAGAAGGTAATTATAGAGAGTAGAAGGTGATGAAATTCAAATTGACGTTATGCTTTTGTTTATCAAATGCAAATTTGACTTTCGTGATGGCGGTGATACTTAAATTGTATAATAATCGTTTCTAAATTTGCGTAAATTGAATCCCTGTATGTAAAGTTTTTCTGCCTTTCGAGTAGAAGGAAAGGTGCATAAGAATAATCAGGAAAGAGAGTGGGAGAGGGAGAGGGAGGGGGGAATGATGACCTTGATCAAAAGTATTTTGGCCAGCTATAGCTCTGACTAACTAGGCTAATAAATTATTTGAAAAACGTTACATCATTTCCATATTGGCTTAATTGGAATTGAAATGGATAAATCAACAAAACCTCAACCTCAACATTAAATTAACGAAGAGGAGCAGCCAGCATGATATGTGTTAGCAAGCAAGGCACAGCGCTGCTCAATCTTGGATGGGTATTTATTTGTAAAAGCCATTAAGGCCATAGCAGCCGAAAAAGACTATAAATTAAGATAAAAAAAATTTCATTTAAAATAAATAAAATAATTAGCAACCGGCCCTATCACTTGATGCAGAGGTAGAGGTCTTGCTTCACATATCAAAGATCAGTGGTTCGCTTCCCGTCCTGAGCGACAAAATTTATATTATATTGACTACCAATTGATATAAATAAATAAAGACGGTAAATGGCCTCAGATGCCGAAAAGAGTTAAAATAAATAAATAAATAAATATTGGTAAGGTCAAGAAGAGAAGTTAAGAATTAATGATTCAAAAAAAAAAAATAAATTATAAATTAATCTATTCAATCAGTTTTTGTTCCAAGTGTTCACAATGTCCAAAAATACCTGTTGTCCACCCCTGGCGTATGGGAACATAAACTAGGTAAAATAAAGTAACTATTTATTGTATCAGGATATTCACTTTATGAATTCCCCCTTTTGGAATCTTAAAAATCCAAATCACATGTTCTTTTGGGCGTAAAAAAAAACTCTAGTTACGTCACTGGCTGAAAAATAAAATTTATTTATAATAGATAGGCCTAATCGAAGAGATGTCTAATTAGAAGAGATTTGGTGGCTCTGTGAAACAGTTATTTTTGGAAGAAGGGCAGGTTCAGCCAAAATAAAAGTCGAGATCGATAAGCAAATAAAGGTTTTTATTTTGGCTGACCAAAAATAAAAAAGATCTCTGTTGATAGCCAACGGCTTTAAAGAATTATCGCACTTAAAAAACAAATGGACAAAAAATGATTGATGTTATCTTTATTGTTGTTAAGGGGAATAATAATTAATCATTAATTCCCCCCTCCCCCCCTGTGACCGAGATATTGATATTGTCAGTATTGATAACCTTAAAAGCCCAGGGGTTCGGATCCCAGGCAGTCCGATGAAAATTTATTTAAATCAATGGATACCATTGATATTATATATAAATAGGCCTGGATAATACGTATCAGACTAAAAATATATTGTGTATTGTTTCAAGTCTAAATGGTCTTCTCGGATGTTGAAAAGACTAAAAAAAAAAAAATAATCATTAAATTAAATCAGGGATGTCGAACCCTTTAGCTCCGCTAGGCTACGTTGTACACTTGCTTGTCGAAATGTTTCAGTTCCATTTTGAACATTGAATTGATCATTTGGTTTGCGCCAGTTTTCATCAGCAAATTTTGTTTGTGCTGATTGCATATACGATTTGATTTCATTTCGCAATCATAAAATCTTCGACTTGTGAAAAGTAAATCTCTCTCCTAGAGAGCATCCATAAATTTAAGGAATTGGAGATGATTCACTCCCTTGGCCCTTATGACCTTGATGACAATCTGCATGACATTATCCATCTTTAAAGCTTTAGCGCATCAAAAGATAAATAATAAATTAGTAGCATGTTAAAAAATGAATTTGTAGTATTTAAAAAAGTCAAAGATTTTTTGTTGGTCGTGTTTTAATCAAGTCTGGATTAAACGGTGCTGACCTCTTTCTATTTTAAAATTAACTACAATTAACAAAAATGAATATAAATCATTAATTATAGAATAATAATTGAAAGATTGAAATATTTTAAATTTTAATTCTCTACTACGAGGGCGGATCCCAAAAAAAGGTTCCAGGATAATGAAAAATTATTTATTAACAATAGTCAGAAAATACAAAAGAGAATTAAGAGGCAATCTGAACACAGGACCAACTTGTTTAACCCGGTTTGGTAGAAATCACGTTCCTGCCCATTGAGCCAGTTCTCGGCATTTGTTTTCACATTACTGCCTCAAGAGAACCTTGTTCTCTTCCTTCAATTTCGGAAAAAGGAAATAGTCAATGGGTGCCAAATCTGGGCTGTGTGGGAGGTGGTTCTAGACTTCCCACTTGAACTTTTACAGCAATCCTTGTGTTTAGCGAGCAGAGGAAGTCTGGAGCCACCTCCCATACAGCCCAGATTTGGGACCCAAAGACTATTTCCTTTTTCCGAAATTGAAGGAACACTTATCTGGAACAGATAGTGATGTGAAAACTGCTGCTACTGGCAGGGACGTGATTTCTACCAAGCCGGGTTAAACAAGTTGGTCCTGTGTTCAGATTGCCTCTTAATTCTCTTTTGTATTGTATGTTAATAAATAATTTTTTATTACCCTTGTAATATTTTTTTTGGGATCCACCTTTCATAGGATTTTCTTCAATATGTAGAGAATTTTACGGCAGTCTTAGGCTTAGCTTTTATTTTTGGGAAACTCAATTAAGGTGTTTTAAAACTAAAAAATTCTAGAAATTTATTTAGTTTCTATTTATAAATTTTAATTAAAATTAAGGCTTAAGGAAAAACGCAAAGAGGAAAGAGGGAGGGGGGGGACAGCTAGTAGTTTTATATATTTTTTTAAACGGTTAATGGAATAATATAGTAAATCGAGAGAGAAAAAGAGAGAAGAAGATAGATATATAGATTCGACCTTCGCCATTTCTTTTTTTTTGGTCGCTGACCGTTTTATTTCATTCTCTCTCTCTCTCTCTCTTTTTAGGAATATATTAACCAGTTGTCAAAATTTATTTCTGTAACAGATGTATAAAATTGTTTCATTTATTATAGTTCATTATTTGACACACACACACACACACACACACATATATATATATATATATATATAAATTGGGTAATAAATAAAAAAAACCTTCCCCTTCTTTATTCTAGAAAATTTAATCAAAAGAGAACATTATTTTCTATTTTATATTTTAAGAGAATTATGAGACTATTTTACTTTCCTATACTATCGGGAAGTTAGAATAAAAATAGGCAACAAAGTCGCAAAACTTTTCCATTATTTTAAATAAATAAATAAATAAAGCTAACCATATGATAGAGCAAAGTGGGGCGAACGGAGGGGGTACACCAAAAAAAGTTCTATATTTATAGGGAAAAAAATATCAAATATTAGTTTCTTTCGTCATCATTTTTTGCAATGACGGGTATATCGAAATAAATGAAACTTGGAAAGGGACCTTCGTATCAAACCAGAATTTCCAGAAATTAACAAACAAATTCAGGCCCATTAAATGTTGTAATATAAATAAACATGCCTGGGTAGCAAGTAACGTATATAATCTAATTGTAAATGTTTAAAGTCTATATGGCCTCAGATGCCGAAAAAAGTCAGAGTTTAAATAAAATTTCTTATGTGATGACGCACATTAAGATTTTTTTGCTTTTTTGACTTGAATTTTTAAAAAATTCTGTTTTTAAATCTCCGATGACCCTTACTTTCCTTTTATTTAATATCTATAATAGTGCGGGAAAGTAATATTTTATTTCTTTTTTTTACATATACTAATTCCTTAATTGTAATAATAGAATTAAAAATATTATTAACAATGTTAATTTATTTTGTTATCAACTTTATGAGGATAAATTCAGTATAAAAAAAAATAGTTGAAGTTAAGGAAAGAAGAATTTTGACACTTCCGGAATGTCTCTCTCTCTAAATTTACCGATATTGTGTAATTCCTGAATAAAAATAGCAAAACCTGAGATGAGAGCAACGCACCGAATGGGAGAGAGAAAGAGAGGAGAGATCCTCTATTTAAACTGGTATTTATAATCTAATTAATAATTAAATTTAAATTTTTTTTGCTTCTCTCTCCACTTAGTCTCACACATTGATATTCACTTAACTAATTCAAAAGAGAAGAGAAAAAACTCTGCTAAATAAAAATTTCTAAGACAGTCATTATTGTTGCTAATCAAACCCTATCTCTTCGAGTGGCATTCGAGACTTTCATACAAAATCCAATTTTTATTATTTATATCTTTTGACAGCCTCTTCGCTACACTTTCTGATAAAATTTTACTTCTTTTTTTTTGTTTTTTTTCGGCATCTGAGGCCATTTAGACTCCGTCCTTACTTATTTAAATCATTTAGTAACCAATATAATTTAAATAAACTTTTCTCGCTCAGAACGGGAAGTGAACCACTGACCCCTGCACCAGGGATTTTTCTTCTTTTTGAATAATTAATAAAATGTAACAATACTTGATTATTGCCTTGAATATAAACCAAAAATCAGACCAATAAAGAAATCCTGAAAAAAAGATATTTTTTATTCGGTATTTTAAAGATTAAGTAACAAAACATAGAATCGCATTTCTTCCTTATATAAACTAAAATTTTTATTAATGGAAGAATAATAAATAAATAATTAAAACATTTTAAAAATATGAAAGCAATAATTTCTTCTAATAAAATGAAATAAACAATATTTATTATTATTAAAACAAACCAAACGGTCATCTTTATCGATAATTGAGTAATAAATAATTGTGTATTATAAGGGAGATCTTTAATTCAGTCAAAAGAGTTATTTATTTAATTTAATAAAAATATTTTTTGTCTTTTTCGGCAAGTGAAGATATCCTTTTTCAAATATAAATTGTTTTGTTTATTGTTATCAGAGAAAGAGCAAAAAGGGAGAAAATTGACACCAGATGTCTAATTTTTTAAATTTATATCCTACTATTATTAATAAGAATTGATTGAAAGCAAACAATTTTTCAAGTTTTTTTTTATAAACAAACAATTCATTAAAATGACTCATATTATAAACAAACTCCCCCCTCCTCCCCTCCATTCATTCATTTTAAAAATCCAAATTGGAAGGGGCAAATTGTTTTCATTTAGGAATTTTTATTTTTAGTTTAATGTTATTATTAGCTTTTTTTTTAATTATTACTCAATAATGAATAAAATTTAACAATAATTAATTGTTGGCAATAATGGCAACTAAATATTTTCATTATTAGTCAAATGTTATTAATTGAATTAAGAATTTTTTTAATATCTTTTTTATTATGAAATGTAAATATTATATGAATGAATATTTATATGTATTTAATTTAATATTTCATGTTATTTTAATTAAAAAAAAAAGTTTTTATGTTTTAATTAACGCACAATAAAAGGACAAAAAAATGTAACAATTATATTTGGATGAATAAGCTAAAAAAAAAATGATAAAATGGAGAAAGGAATTTTCCAATTGTTTTATAGGAATATGTTCTTTCATTTCGAAACTATTTAATAAAATATATATATTTCTTGTTTGAAATATTTTACATTTTTATGAATAATAAATTTTAAAATACCCTCTGGTATTTAATGAAATTACCAATTATAAAAGAGCTATCTTCACACTTTCAAATGATTGTCTGAGGTTTTTTATGGGCTTATATCTTTGAAACCCCTTAACGGAGAAGGATGAAACTTTACACATTTATAATACTATACGATATTATACCGCTAAAAGCGGCCGTTCCTTAAGCCCTTTAAACAATCATAGCGACATCTCCTCATCTTCCCGAGAGAGGGATCCTTGTTGAAAGTTTCAATTAATATAAGATTTAAGAAAATAATTTGATCAAAAGAATGAAACATTTCAAATGTAATGATGAACTGTAAACGATTTGAGTTAATTTTTTCCTTATCATTAAATGATAAATTAAATATCAAATATCAAAACCAATAATAATAAACAGAAAATAAAGCAAAAATTACGGTAGCAAAACGGCGTATATTCCCCTTTTGAATCAAACGCCGGTGCCCTTTCGAGATATCTAATCCTTATCCTTTCACT